>CAKAKR010061161.1:0-26304 GCA_916700685.1 Adelosebastes latens | reverse complement strand
GAACGCACAACAAAACGTGGATAACGTCGTGAAATGATTGGTTAGGTTTAGGCATCAAAACTACTTGGTTATGGTTAGAAAAAAACATCATGGTTTGTGTTAACAACATAACGCAACAACGTAACGCAACACCGTAACGCAACACCGTAACGCAACAACGTAACGCAACAACGTAACGCAACAACGTAACGCAACAACGTAACGCAACAACGTAACGCAACAACGTAACGCAACAACATACTGTAACACTGTAACATAACAACGGGACATAACAACGGAATGTTACAACCGTAATAATATAGCTTGCGTAAATAAATAACAACTGCCCTTAGCGTACTTTCTCACATAACATTATGTAACAAGCGTAAACTCAACTTTTACTTTTGGTTTCACACGGGCCCCAAACAGCTGTGGGTGGAAAGTCCTCTGTTTCTTTGACCCGTCCACCACCCCTCTCACCAGCCCTTGGTGGATTTTCTTGCTTGCTGTACTTGTTATTATACCACCTAACTTTCAGCAACGAACTCTCTATATACTACATCAGTTGCTCTGTACGTCACTCGCTGAAAAACGTCACTTACTCTGACTGAATGCAAAAGCAACTGGGCTGCGAGAATAGTGTACCTGTTAAGATTAAGTTATGAAGGTATCTCCAGCCATATGCAGAGATATAACATAATAACAATATTTTAAGTTATTTCACATTAAAAAAAGATTAGAATAAAACTCAGGGGATCACCAGAGTTGTTAGGATGTGTCCTCTGGGCACCAGGAATAGCTTTCCAGCATTTTATTTCAATCCATCCAATAGTTGTTGATCATTTTGTATAGGTTGGTCCACTACGCCAAGCTGCTAGAAAATTAACGAAGAAACTAATGTGAATGTAATAATTTCCCTGATGTTAAAATGTATTGCATAATGTTTGATATTAAATTCTCCCTCAGTGTGTTGAGTCATAGATTCCACTGCTGCACTCACTCTAAGTCAGTGTTGTTATGGCAGACAGGTAGATGCCCTAAAATGTAAATGTCAAACCGTCTGGGGGCAAACATCGCCTCAGTTGAGAGAGTATATCACTTTTGCAACAGGTTTTCTATCCTCTGGTGGCAGAAAAATATATTTGGATTTGAATTCATACGAGTGAGAGGTGGAGAACGAATCAAGATTGAGACAAATAGATTTAGAGATGTAGCCGAGATATTGAGCAAATGGCTGATTCAGCCCATGCTGATATTCAAACAGTGAAAAACAAGAGTTACAGAAATTGAGGTGGGAGGGAGATAAGCAAAAAAACATGTAGTAAGCTCAATAATTTAATAAAAATAAAACTTTACAAACCACAATTTGTTTGATTCTGTGAACCCAATCTTACCCTCCAGCTTGTATTTTCTTTCTAGTCTGTCAAATTAGTGTTTTTGCCTTTACATATTTAGCTTTGTGCACCCTCAGTAGGATGTGAAAGGATAAGAGCAAGTTAGTGATTCATACTCGACAGAGCCAACTAAAGAAAAAAACCCTTTTTTTTAACAGGACTAACATCGCCTGAGGACTTTTTCAATATTTAATGAAGACCATGATCTTCTCCTAACCACAACCAAGTGCTGTGAGTAACGTAACCGTAAAAATAAAAACCAAATAAAGAACGTGAATAGTGCTTCACTTGCTACGAGCTGATATTGTATTGCAAGAGCAAATGTAAACAGTATATACATTCTTCTAAAATAAGAACAGCATCAATCGTTTCCTGTTTGCTACCAACAGTCAACATTGTGTTTTTTTAACTATAACAATGATAGTTCCCAAACCGTAACCGCAACTAACTTGACGCAAACGTCACTAATGCTAAGATGCTGACGTAGCTCCTCAGGGATTGAAGCTGTTATTTTTCTCATATTCATAATCTAACCGGTGACAACTCAGTAGTAAAGGTTTTAAGGACTTTGGCTGTTGGCAGTTTTTGTTGGTTTTGTTTAAATATGGAAAATTGTAGTTTTATGGGTTATTGTTGTTCAAATTATGAAGCTAAGACAGCTAATATGTGCTAACGTCAGTTTTTCCACACTAACTGGCAACTTGATCACTAACGACGCAGAGATACCATGTGATACCAACGTTGTTATACTTGGCTCACAAGCCATAGAACCGAACGTCGGATATTTTCCACAAGAATAAACAAAACATTCATTTTGGACCCGTAAAAAAATCTTAAATGATTAATTCACAGTCATATTTTTTTTGTTTTTCGAGGAAAAGTCATACTTTTAATCGCCACCTTTCTAAACGCTCTGTGGATGTATTATATATATATTTTTAAATGTTTCATCTACATGGAAAGTATTATCAATATGACCTTTAACTGTGAAATTTGAGTAAAAGCTAAATAAAAACCACAAGGTGCAAAATTCATTATTACATGAGGTCCCACCTTGACAGTAGGCGGTGGAAATAAGGTTAAAGAGACAGACACAGAATAAAGTGAAAAAGATGATGACATTCCGAAAACTGCGTAGAAAATATGCAGAGAGCCACAGAGGTGGAAATAACCAGATGTATCGGCAGCAGCGTAACATAATTGTCCCCGGTGCAAATTGTTTTCTCTGGCTCTCGTCCCAAACACAAGCGCCCGCTCTTGCGCACACATGCACATACACACACAACCACTCCAGACAATTGCTATGCCACCATGGAGAGGCTCACCATGCAACTCCCATACTGCAAACCAGCCTTAGATCAGCACCGAGAAGAGCAGCCGGAGCACCAAATTTATCAACGCTAACTTAACAGCCTGCCCTGGACTCGGCAGCCAGATGTTATCACAGACAGATTTCAGTATTTGCACATTTTCTAACATATGAGAGGTAACAATTACAGTGCCATAGATTTAACTCCCTGATCCCACTCCATTATAACAAAAAGAAACCAGTACTCACCTATTAGAAGTTTATCCTACAGGTCTTGAGCTCTGCAAAGTCATTAACAACACTGCTTAAGAACCATGTCCTTTTTTTATTGGAATGTCCTAGTCGTGAGCGATGCAGCGCAACGTGGCACGCCGTTTTGAGCTGAATCTCTGTCAGACGCCCAGCTGTCTCTATTTATTCCTGTCGCTCGCCTTGAAATCGCCTCAATGGACCAGGAGCGGCTGATTGGTGAAGTTGAAATAAGGAGTTATCTATACGAATCCTGCTCATTTCATTTTAAAAAACTAAATAAAGTGGCAGTTGGCTGGAGGGAGATCACCTGAAAGTTTGCTGTTGGTTATATTGTGTGTAATTTCCAATTAATATCACATTATTAAACGTTTTCTGTTTAAAAAGAACAAATGTAGGAAGATAAGTGCTTACATCTCCAGTCTGATTTCGAGCACACAGCCGATAGGTAGCCTACGTGGTTTGTTTACATGTCGTAATAGAAGTGCATATAACAGATTCAGTGTGGACACGGTGTAGGAAGGTGATTTTTTTTTTGCCCGTGGCAGCTTCTGGACCCCGGTGCGCCGCACAGGTTGCACGTCGATATTTACGCCAATGTGTGTCGGCATTGTGCAGACAGAGAGCATTGTGGGGAGATTCACATTAAACTGGAAGAGATGTAGAGAACCAGTAGATCCAGGGTGCGGTGATGTGCAAAAAGGAGGTGTCACCCAGCTCTGCTCCTGATTAACTATTTACAAGTTAAGATTAGAGATGGCGTGAATTATTAACATGGCACTCACTGCTGAGACACACAGAAACGGAGAGGAAGAGAGAGGAAGGGCCAGAGAGGGAGGGGAAGAAAGAAATGGAGACCGACGGAGATGCTCCTGGGGGGGGATGAGGGGTGACGGCTCAGACGAGGAGAAGAAGAAGAGGGTGAAGAAGAGAGTAAAGGGATTCTTGGATGGAGAGAATTATAATAACGGTTTAGTCTGAAGGAGGGAGGTGGAGAAAAGGTAGGGGTGAGATAAAACAATGAAGTCATGGGGAATGGGAGGAGAGAGGACAGACTCAGTGGGCAAGAGGGGAGAGAGCTGAAAGAAGAAAGGAGAGAGAGGGAGGAAGGGAGTCTGGTGAAGGTTGACAGGAAGGAAATGATCCAGGCTTAGAGCGGAGGGAGAAGCAGGGCGAGGATTGAGGCGAAGGACTAGCGGCTCACGAGGGACTCAGGGAGGACAAGACAGGTTTAGCCGAGGAGAGGAAAGCGAGCCGGGGAATCGGGGTGATAGGAGACAGGAATGACTCAAGTGGTTGAAATGCAGACAGAGAGAAGATAGGAGAAAAAGAGTGGAAAATGGGGGTGAGGGAAGGAGAGGGGAAGACAGAATACAAGGGAAAGCAGGTAGTCGTTGAGGGAATAGCAAGAAAACAAGACTGTCCCGGTGGAGACAGGAAGGCACAGTGACCACGACAGACCCACTAACTGGCTTACAGAGATCTAATCCTCTCAGTTAAACTGTTGCAATCCTCATCCAGGCTTCATTTTGAATGAAAAGGTCAGGTTTTTTTTTTTCCTTTGGAAGCTTTTGCAAAAACATTCCGTAAGAAAACTTTAATCTCTCATGATCCACGTGGATCAGGAATCAGGAATCATTTGCCCCAGTTGTTGATAAAAAGTTGTTAACCCTACTGTACATGACAAAGCTGGAAGTAAAGTTGACAATCGTGAGAGAAAGGTAGTAAATTGTCACAATTCAATCTTTGGCAACCTAACACCGTGTCCTAACTGGATACGAGCGTCCAACTATTGCGCCACATCGCGTGGCATCGCACGCTCTCTGTCCACACTGAATACGTTAAATCATGCACTTCTGTCCTACGTCATGTAAACAAATCACGTACATATCAGACTGGAGACGTAACCGGACGTAACCACTTAAAAGATGGGTTAGTAGTACTTGCTATCTACATTTGTAGCCTACTTTTTAGAACAGAAAACACATGTTTTGTATTGTGATATTTACTAGAAATTACATACAATATAAGCCGCTGTGCATCTGATGCAACAACAGCACAGGCAGCAACACAGACAGGTGCAGAGAAACGGTAAACAGAGAAACAACAGATTAATCTAACATTATGACTGATTTCTTCATAACCACAATTAAAGATAATAAAGACTAAATGTGGATGTTTCACTCACTGGTTGTTGTCCCTGCTCAGCCTGCTGTGTAGTGTAACATTAGTCCATTGTGTTTTCCACAATACTGAACAAATTAATCCAAACAGGTAGAAAAAGTAAGATGTAAGAGGAGCACAGGAAGTTTTTCCTACTCTCTTGGTCCTCTTGCATTCTAATACACCTGATTTATAGGCCTACTTTCTCTCGTTTTTTTCTACTGAGCTAGATTAAAAAAACACAAACATTTAACGGGAGCAGATCGAAACGAGGCTTCGTACTGAAATGCTGTAGGGATGGCTTGTATTTCCCATAGTTTCCATAGCTGTTTTTGTGCTGTGTGTTTGTGTTTTGTTTTAACCATTAGTGAGGTGGCTGATACATTTCTTGAAACCAGGTAGCTCGTAATATTTTTTCTGTGGTGGACGTTATGCACATAACTGCGAGGGTCAATGCTTGTCCTCAAAGTGACAATAATCAAGTTAATATCCTCATTTACATCCAGGACAATTGACCCGGTCTCCTTCTGGCTCATTTTATCTAAACTAATCAGCCGTTCCTCGTCCATGTTGCTGCGATCTTAACACGAGTGACGGTAAAACAGCGTTTTTGTTTTTTTTATCGTGGTTTTGAATCGGGAATCATAGATTTTCACTGGTATCAGTATCGACTGAAGCACATTGAGTCTACGCCTGTTGTTTGAAATGTGCCATATAAATAGAACTTGATTGATTGATTGACCACTACATTTATGGTATTGTGACATCCCTTATACCAGGTGTAAATGTAATTTGGTTAAATAATTTCTAGATACAATCTGGATATGAGACACACATTAATGTGAGTTGCAAAGTGGGTCAAAGACGAAATCAAAAAATGAAGATGTTTGTAAGGCATATGTACACCTGTAGATAGTTTTGAGGCATTATGAATGGTTTGCTGGAGAACGTCCTTGGCTCAGAAAAAGCAAGAGGGATTGTTTATTTGGACAGGACTGCTCTATTGGACAGCCTTACCACTAAACATGGCAGAAGACAGGTCTGGGCAGTGGAAGTGGAGATGGGACTGTTTGGGAAGGCTGCCACGGAGCTGGAGAGACAGACTTGGAAGAGAGACTAGAAGCCCGAGAGAAGGATAGATGCAGGTTTGGGCTGCTGAGCAACAGGAAAGACCAGCAAGTCCATAACATAATACCAGCCGAGCTCTGTTTTTTTAGTAACATACTGAGGAAATATAGTTCATAAACAAATCTGCCAAGTCTCAAAATGCTGTCAAATCAAACAACAACAACAAATGTTGTTTGTTCATGCCTTTTAGAATGACACATAGAAGCCTTTTTTGATCTGCTGCCACTATTGTCAGGTTGACTTTGTTTTTCAGTTTCTTTCCAAACCAGCATGGTTCCCATACAACGAAACTCCATCGTGAATAATGTTTCGAGGGAACATATTTCGTTCTGGCGTATTACAAATCCGTTTTTAATGAACTCCGCGTATGGAGGTTTTTTTTGTGCTGGACAGGTCAACAAACACAGGACTTTCAACCAGGAGATTGCTGTTTGTGTCTAGTGTGAAACTAAAAGACAAAGTTAATTATTTTAATTATGTTTTTTTTGTTTTAATAAACCTAACAAAATAGTTTTTTTTGCTGTGTTTTCTATCAATTTCATAGTTATTTTAAGCCAAACCATGTTTTTGTTTTTTTTAACTGAACCTAATCAAGTAGTTTTGTTGTTTTTTAGTTTTGTTTCAATATAATGATGAAAATTGTTTAAAGCTGCGACCTTAATCCGGGAGAAAATATGTTTCCCACAAAATGTAATTGAGAATGCAGCTTAGTTATATGGGAACGTAATTTTGTAGAAGATAGGGTTACCAAAAGCGTTACAAGCCACTGTTAACACTTTATAATAACCATCATTTATAAATGGTAAATCGATAGTTAATTACATTTAGTTAATAGTTATTTTACTGTTAACAAACAATTAAATTAGAATTTATAATGTTTTCTTATTATTAGTAATGCTGTAATTTATGTTATTTTAACAGTTTATTCTTGCACACATTAAGACAACAAGTATATAAAATGTTATAATAAGTATTTGTTAATGATTAAGATATTATTTGTAAACCTTAAAGAAATTGTTTGTAAAACATCTATAAATATTTCATAGACGAATATTTGTAACGCTTTGTTAATGGTTAATAATTGGTTTGTAAACCGTTTATAAACATTATTTGGATGGCTATTATAAAGTAAATTAATTGATGATTATAATACTTTGTTAAATGGTTAATAAATAATTTGTAAAGCATCTTTAAACATTATTGAGATAGTTAATAGTTTGTCATTGATTAATAATTGGTTTCTGGTCCATATATGTATGTTTACAGATGTTTTAAAGTTCTTAAAGGTTTACAAATAATTTGGTAATTATTAACAAATACTTAATATAGTGTATAAAATGTTATAGTGTGTACAACAATAAACTGTTAATAAATACTTTACTACACTTTATGTAATCAGAATATAATTGTTATTGTCTCTTATCAGCTATGATACAATGTATAATTTATAAACTAATTATTTCACATTACTCAAACTAATGATAAAATACTGATACTAATAATAAGTAAACATTATGATCATTTAATTGTTTGTTAAAATAACTACTAACTAAGTTTAATTAACTATCAATTTACCATTTAGAAATGATGGTTATTATAAAGTGATACCAATCATTGACTTATATCCGGGCCAATCCGGTAGATTATTGGAAAACTGGACTGCTGGGAAACTGTGGAACAAGGTGATTAGGAGGTAGAAGGGGAACTAACATGTCGGGAGATAAAACGGCAGAGGGCAAACTAACAGACAGAGATGAGCATTTTTAAAATAGAAACTACTTTAGAGTTAGGGGGAAAGCAGTTAGGTGACAAGCCGAGAACCCACAATATGATGCCTGCTGCTACTCAGGGTGGCTCTCCAACTGATTTGCTGAAGGCTTGGCAGGCCGACGCTGTGGGACTCGGTAAATCCTGGGCTCAGCAAGCTGACACACCAGGGTTGTAGGCACCAGGGACCAGGTCTGCGGGGAAACGGGCAGAGGCCAGCCGGCGAGACTGCAGCCATCATTCAACAACTGAATGTGGGGAGAATGTCGATCGGACAGAAATGATGAAACTTGTGAATGTGAGGAGCTTTGACAGCATTGAAAAAGCATACATGACTAAGAAGCTGAAAATATTATATATACAGTATATATATATTTACCCTATAACATACAGGTTTCCTTTGTTCTCCCCTTAAGTAGATTTAGGGTTGGACGAATGTTGATTGTATTTTTTTCTTTGCTGATTTATTGTTTTTTTGTTTTTTTTCTGAAAAGCACTTTGTAACCTTATTTAGAAAAGTGCTATATAAATAAAGTTTATTATTGTTATTATTATAAATTTTCCACACAATGTCACATTATCACATGTACAATCTATTCTGTATCATCTCGTTCTAACTCATATTGAAGTGATATGATGTTTACACTGTATCATTGTATTTGCACTGGAGGTTTCAAGTTACACATCTAAAGGGACCTTAGAAAGGGCGACACGAACAGTTTTCACTGCTAGCACAAATTATTTTTAACACTACTAATTTCTTTAACGCTTACTCGATTTTTAGGTTGTAACATGTTCAGTTTTAAAGCTAGAGTGAAGATACTGGCATCATATGAAACTACAAAAAACTAAAGAATCCATTGGTACCAACCATGTCATACTAGCTTGTCGTGAAGGACGCTAAATAACGCTCCAAGTTTATGCTAAATTTTGGTGAGGAAAAACTGTCATGGCCATATTCAAAGGGGTCCCTTGACCTCTGACCTCAAGATATGTGAATGAAAATGGGTTCTATGGGTACCCACGAGTCTCCCCTTTACAGACATGCCCACTTTATGATAATCCCCATGGGGCAAGTCATAGTCAAGTCAGCACACTGACAGCTGCTGTTGCCTGTTGGGCTTGAGTTTGCCTTGTTATGATTTGAGTATATTTTTTTTATGTTAAATGCAGTACCTGTGAGGGTTTCTGGTCAATATTTGTCATTGTTTTGTGTTGTTAATTGATTTCCAATAATAAATATATACATACATTTGCATAAAACAAGCATATTTGCCCACTCCCGTGTTAATAAGGGTATTAAATACTTGACAAATCTCCCTTTAAGGTACATTTTGAACAGTTAAAAAATCTGTGATTAATTTGCGATTAACTATGGACAGTAATGCAATTCATTATTATTACACATTTTAATGTTACAATAATAATAATGCAAGGTGTAAAGGGGGTTACTGTTAGCTATGGCCGCAATTAATATGAATAATAACATGAAAGATAAAATACGTAAAGCATTCCAAAATGATTAATATGCTACGGCTGAAGACATTGTCACTCCTTGAACTCTCTTTTTCTTAGCGTCCCCTCCCTCTTCAGTACCCCTGAGGTGAGAAGAGCACTTAAGCCTCTTAAAGCCTGGGGAGACACAGCAGACCTCGTCATCAGGCATTTGAAGTGGTGTGGTGATTTGGAGGTTATTGGATTGGACTGTAGTCAGCTATGTCAGTCAGCTGGCCAGACGGGAGTTTGACAGGTGATGTGTCCCACTTTCAGAGTGAAAGAGAACAACGTCCATGTAACACTGATACAATTGTTCATTTTTGTCATCAAGCACATTATCCAGACAGACCGGTGAGGATTTCAGCAGCAATCGTTCCTTTGGTATCTTTTCATTTATTTATACGACTTTGTTTTGCTGAGCATGTGTGTTATTTTGCAGCACTATCCATCTTCACAGAGATGCTGTCATATACACCATATTAACACTGCTCAGTGCAGCCACTTCTTGAACGCTTTTCACTGAAGCAGCTGAGACAGAATGGGACCCTGATGCTAGTTGCCGAGGGACGGGAGAACATCTCTTATTTATTCCTCACTTCCAGGTTTCTCTAGTCTGTCTGAGATTAAAGCTGCAGACCTTCCAGAAATAAACACACTACACAAACAACAAGAGACAGAAGATAAGCAAGAACAGACAATTTTAAAATAAAAAAATATATATATTAAAAGAAACATACATATAACTAAAGTGAATTTCCTAACAATAGAAAACTTAATAATAGATAGTAGAATTTTAAAGCAACATCCATGTGTGCTTAAAGAATTGAAGGTGTAAGAGCCAGTTATCCACATATTTATATTCAGTAAAATTGCATATGTTGGCGTGACATATTACATAAGTTCTAGTTCATACCACAGTTTTTGTATAGTTTAAATAGCCACCATGTAGGATTATGCTGTTTACCATTTTCTTGTTACAGTGCTAGAATACACATTTTATTATTTACGACAGGATATAGTGCCGTAAGCCAGTTTTTCAGTGCGCATGGCAAAAGAGAGCTTTTAGAAGATGCTTTTTTGATAATGTTAAAGTGATAATGTGATAACGTTTAACGTAGGCCGATATGGAACATCAAGTCCGTCTCTAGGGTTTTCTCAAGTAAACCCTCGTTTAAGTTTTCCCTGCCTTCTGTGAGTACATCGGGTCTTCACAAAAAAATCTTTCAATTAATTGGAAAACAAATCATAACTGCGATACCTTGCAGACTATGTGGCCTAGGAACTTGGAGCATGATAAAACGGCCACTACAGAAGGTATGAGTCTCTAGATTGTGAAGAAAGTTTTGT
Organism: Adelosebastes latens; assembly: GCA_916700685.1. NCBI lineage: Eukaryota > Metazoa > Chordata > Actinopteri > Perciformes > Sebastidae > Adelosebastes > Adelosebastes latens. Next base: position 15,471 of record CAKAKR010061161.1, on the reverse strand, counting down.
CCCTGAATGACCTCTTTTCGTTTAATGAAGGTTAAATAATTCAATAAATGTGAGACTTTGTTTTGCCCCTTATGGGCTGCTTTTATCTGACCTAGTGAATATTACTCACTAGATTATAAACATGCTTTCTTCCAGAACAATGCATCCATGAGCACGACTCCCTGACCTAGTGTGTGTGTGTGTGTGTGTGTGTGTGTGTGTGTGTGTGTGTGTGTGTGTGTTTGTGTGCATGAGTGCATTTACCTATGTTGATGGGATGAGTGTGATTCTTGGTGCTATGAACTTGAATAATGACCCACTAGTGTGTGTGTGTGTGTGTGTGTGTGTGTGAACTCAAGTATGCGTGTCTGTGATGAGCATGACTCACTCTGTACTTTGAACCTGTATTAAGGTCTCCTCTTTTTTTCTATGTGGGTGCATTTGTGCAGTGTGTGTGTGCTGTATTATCACTCAAGGAAAAACATTCTGTTGGACTTCGACCTCTACATAAAAGGGTCAGATCAAACTGTATAAAAATGTTTGCCATGAGTTGAGTTGCGCCGTGAATCACACATATGATGTTTGCCAATTTAAAACATAATTTTGCAAGTCAAGAAAGTCGCTTTTTGTTGCGAAACTGTTGAAGTACAAGACAAAAATACGTAATTAGAAAGACTACACACCCAAAAGTGGCGTAAGTGATGTCTCTCTCTCTGAAGCTACGAAGCCTTTGTGTTTTGTACTGGGATGTACTCACACCAGCAACGGGTCTCACTCGTTCTTTCTTTCCAGGAGTCGCTGGATAAAGCACATCAGGTAAGATAACGTTTCATCTGTGCGTGAAACATAGCTAAGTGTTGGTTACTTATATTGTTTGAGATTAGAGATGTAGTTCAATGAGCGGTTTCACACAAAACTAAATGATACTACGACAAACCTACAACAAACTCTTTTAAATTGACAAGCTTTCCTGCTGCTTTCTTGCTAGTAGCTTGGCTCGCTAATCGCCTAATGACTAATACCTCACTGGTGTGGAACAGTCAGGCGCAATTACATATTTCCGCCCAACGGGATTAAAAAAAATATATATTTATCTCTCGCCGTTGACTACCGTTCATATTTTTTTCCGAAACAAGGTCCCAAGGGGTGTTTGTGTCCCATGTGAAAGTAAAAGTCAACCTTCACTTATTTGAATTTACATCCGTAACTTAATAACATAACAAATATAGTCATTTATTCATGATTTTTTCTTACTAAACCTAACCAAGTAGTTTTGTTGTTTTTTTTTTTGTTGTTTTTTTTTTTTCAATTTATGATGTTAACCACATGTTTAAAACTGTCTAAAAGTGCGACCATAATCCGGGAGAGAATACATTTCACTGGAAACGTAATATAGAATGCAGTTAGTTGCATGGAAACGTAATTGTGTATAGGAGGCAAGGTTGCACATGAATAGCTGGAAAAATAGAGTATAAAATACAGAAAAAAATATCGTGAAAAATGAACCCAGGTAACCACATCCAGTAGGCTCTCTAGAGTGGCTTCACACAGATATACTGTAAAGGCACACACACAAACACACACACACACACACACGCTTACAGATCGCCAGGGTCAAGGACAGATAGATAGCTGCCAGTAAATTGAGTGTGTATTTATATTTCACATCCACGATGCAATTTAATGAAATTCTGCCGACACAAATGGATTTACAGTTTGTGGCTTTTCTTAACAAGAGCAGGGCTGTGACTAAATATTATTTTCATTGTCTATTACATTCTCGATTAATCAATTCGTTGTTTGGTCTCTAAAATGGTGAAAAATGTGGATCAGTGTTTCCCAAAGCCCAAGAGGACGTCCTCAAATGTCTTGTTGTGTCCACAACTCAAAGGTATTCAGTTTCCTGCCATAGAGGAGTAAAGAAACCAGAAAACATTCACATTTAAGAAGCTGCAATCAGAGATTTTTTTTTCTTAAAACATTACTCAATCCGATTACTCGATTATCAAAATCTTTGGCAATTAAGTTAATAATTGACAACTAATCGATAAATCTTTGCAGCTCTAAACAATAGTATTTATTTTTTAAAAGATGCACTCATGCTGCACTGAGATCATTAAGATATATTCTCTAATATGAGCAATTAAATGCAATACGATGTCTCACAGTGAAGGGCTGACCGCATAATGCGATGTGATGCGTGACTTGTTACTGCTGATGGTGATAATTAGGGGTGTAACGATACATCGATCTGGATCCATATATCGATTCCATGATCAACGATCCAATATAACGATGCAAATCTTTAAGATATGCCTTTATTTTGAAATCCCTATGGCACGTCTGTGTCATTGTAACAAATCACTATTGGCCAAGCTAGCGCGTGTGCTTGTGTAGACATAGCGGCGGATATATTGTTTTTCTACATGTTTACATCATGTTTATGCTTGTTGAACCGGTGTACTGATAAAGTATTGGCTTTTGACACGCAAAGGTTTTATTGCACTTACAGTAACAGTAGCGTAGCTTACCTGGTTTACTTCACTGTCTCCACCGCCGCCTCTCTGCTCTGCTATTTGCTGACTTTTCTCGCGTGTGTGTGTGTGTGTGTGTGTGTGTGTGTGTGTGTGTGTGTGTGTGTGTGTGTGTGTTTGTTTGTGTGTGTGTAATTGGAGGAGCTCAGCCCCGACACAGATAGCAGAGGAGATGCTGCAGCGTGATAATAAATTACACAAAAACGTTACAGTTCCGATAAAAGAACCGATAGCGTCGGAGCTTATCAATAATAATAATAATATAATAATTTTGCACCGATGCCCGTTTAATACCGGCTTTCGGTACCCATCCCTAGTGATGATGATGCTGGCAGGCTTCTTGTTGACGATAGCAACGGCAACAGCAATGATGATCAAGACAAAGATTATGATGACGAAGAACGCCTACATTCATGATGCAGCAGAAATCACAATAATGAACAGGAAGACACCTAAAGAAAACAAACTGGTTCAATTAAGTTTCCAGCAGAGATTGAACCCACTGGACCACCTACAGAACTCCTGGGAGCTGTACATTTGAACATGAGACAAATGTGTGTCATCCGCAATGAGACACACCAGTGTGTCCACAGTGGCACTTTTTGTTTTAAAATTGAATCTGCGGCAAATCGTTCCTTATTATTCATCTCATGATGGTGATTGTAGGGGTGGCGTCGATGGCAATGGCAGTAATCATAGCGGAGATAATGTCGACTGTGACAGTGATTATGATGAAAATGCAATAATGGTAATGACAATGGATAGTAAGAGCGTGAGAGAGGAGTTTCTGATGGCTGTGGGAAGGAAAGGAATGAATAAAACATCTAATTTCTCCTGCAGGGTACTTAGGAATAAACACCTTTTTCAACCTGTAATAGGGAAGAATATTCCACCTGGTATTCCACCTAATGTGACACAAAGACAGGGTGACTGTGCTCTCCAAATACTAAATGGCAAATGTATCACATTTGGTTTGCTCCTCAGCACAAGACATATTACAGCTACGAAACATGTTCCAGAATCTAACTTAATACAAAATCATTGTCTCTATTTCTGTCACAGTACAGCGCTGAGCAGCTGTATTAATACTGTCTAATTATTTCTAATTGCCCCTTTATATGACTACTGACACTGACACTGCTCCAGTGTGACGTTCTTTTTTAGTCTTTGGTTACATTTTTGTGAATGAAACAAACAGAGCGGAACAAGGTTGCCTTATATACAACCCTGTCTCCTACAAAATAAAAAAAAAAAATAAAAAAATAAAAAGTAATAAATAAATAGTAAAATGATTAATTTACTAAACTGCATTCTCAATTACATCTTGAGAGAAATGTATTTTCTTCCGGATTACAGTCGCAACCTTTTTAAACATGTGGTTAACAAAAAACTCAGCAAAACTATTTGGTTAGGTTTAGTATTTAGTGAACATTGGCTTTTGGTTTCACACGGGACACGAACACCTGTCTTTTGGGCAAAAGTTCGGTGTTTGTTAAATGCAGTACCTGTGAGGTTTTCTCGACAATATTTGTCATTACTTTGTGTTGTTAATTTATTCTAATAATAAATGCATACATACTGTACATTTGCATAAAGCAAGCATATTTGCCCGCTCCCATATTGATAAGAGTATTTAATACTCTTTTTAAGTCACATTTTTAACTGATAAAAAATGTGCGATTAATTTGTTATTAATCACGATTAACTATGGGCAATCATGCGATTACTCTTGATTACATATTTTAATCGATGACAGCCCTAATTTTGATGTTAATAAAATGTACCCGAATTCACCAATATGTAGGATATCGCTACTGACATTCCTGTAATATTAACGTCTCAACGTCGGCTGTATTAATCATGTGTTTATTACATGTTTATTTGCATATATAGCGGGGAAGTGAGATCCAATCACAAGTGCTCACTCGAGACACATGTGGAGATGCATTTTAAAACCAGATGTGAAAAGACGCCGCCGCCTGGTCAGTGCCCCTCGGTATCTGGGACTGACGCACGGGGTACCTCTCTTGCTTTACTTTTGGACAGACCAAGGAGGGCGTGTCAATATCCGCTTGTTACATGCATAGTATCCTTTCAAAATAAAAATCTGTTTCAACAGGAAGTTAAGTTTAGGCAACACAACCACTTAGTTAGGGTCAGTCGTGGTTGACGTTAACTTCTAGCAACTCACGGGACTCACAAAGCTAACGATACTAAGGACTCACGGGACTGACGATAAGACTGACGTGACAAAATAAGTCAACGTTACTTTTAGTTTCACACGGGACACAAACAGCGCCCTCCTGGTTGAAAGTCTTGTGTTTGTTTTACCCATCCACCACCCCTCCATCCCAACCTGAACGGACTCTCAAGCTATTAATACTACATCACTTGCTCCGACCGTCGCAGAACGCCGCGAGAGGATTTACATTGGAGTTAGTTGAAAGCCCAGTTCGTGCTAAAGCGCACCTCTGTGCGTCATTTTCCAATGCCGAGGGGCAATGCTTACCAAACGACGGTATTTGACGAGTTGGAAGTGAGAACGGGTTGGATACTAGCTATACTGTCATTACGATGGCTGTTAGAAGCGTTGTGTGTTTCCATATATGTTGCCATGTGAAAAATTGCTCCTGTTTTTCTCTGTGGGATAATTCTAAATGTCTGCCTATGATCCTTCTCTTATCCTCTTCGATTTCCTCCCTCTTTCCATCTCCGTGTTCGCTTCTCATCCGTCTGCCTCCACCTCTTCCCTTCGAACTGGGGATTTTAGTTCGGCCCTGAGCAGTAATTTGGATTCCCATAGGGGCGTGCGGCATTAGGAGTGTCTTTGAAGCAAGTCCCCACCCAACCCCCTTCCACACATCTTGAAAGCCGTTATCCTCATATTAAACACTGTTATGGAGCCACCGTGGCCTTGATGTGGTGACCAACCTTGACTCTTTGATTTAATACATCGTTGGTCGATCTCACGCACCGAAGCACCACCACATCCTCCGCGTGCATGTGTTCTCTTAACGCATGCATGCACAGGCCCGTACACTCACCCTTATGCAATCCGTATTCACACCTATAAGCAGAAGCAACCTCGTACTCACACACACACACAATGACACGCATGCACACACTTCAAAGTGAATTAGGTTCAACAGACTTAACACTTAACAGCTTCAAAGGAAGAGAGGATGATGTTTTGCATGAGACAAACTTTTATTGAACTTCAGAGCTTGATGTCTGTTCTTTTTTAATTTCCTTCCTCTTATAGATGTGAGGTGACAGGGTATGTCAGATCCTTTTCCAGCTAGACGCCCACACCCCTCCCCAGGTGATATGAGAATCACAATTAGATAAATAGAGATAAATTAGAGAAATAGTGCAGTACTGGTACATTTGTATAACACCATTCCTGAAAGGAAGTGCACAAACAACAAAACAGATTTCTCACTGCTTTCCAAATATAGGAAAATCAGGTGTGTCACTCCTACTGTATGGTTAAAATCTGGTTAAGTTTATGTTTAAGTTTAAGTTAAACTAAAGCTTCTTGGTTAAGATTGAAAAAGTGAAAGGGGCTCTATGTAAGAATCACAAATTGCTTGTTAACAGTGACACTTGTGGTCGTTGAGTCAATGACAGTCAGCGTCCTGTTGCTCACGCTTGTACTCGCACTACATAGACGCGAGCAAGCATCGGTCAAAACAGTGAGGCGACACACACAAGACTGAACATGATTGACAGATAAATACCACAATATTACTATATAGTTCTCATGCTTGGCATTAGTGTTAACTTACCTGTCCAATAGGTATTTTGCCAGCTCGGGGTCTGTTTTGATATTCAAAACCAAACGAGGTTGGATTTATTAGGAATATGCCAGTCTTGCTACTGTTCATTTTTCTGAAAGTTTTAAAATCAATTACTTTAAAAGTATAAATGCTGTCTAGTTGAGTCCAAATGCCATTTGAATACAATGATATTCTGTTTAAAAGTATATAAGTGGTATTAACATGATTCAAATTGAAATGTGTTTGTGTTTATCACTTTGAAACAGGTCTGAAGTATTTAGGTTAAAACGTTTTAGAATACAAATAGTTCCAATGGCTAAGAGTACAAATGGCAGTAAGCATATGCTTAATTATGATTGTCGATTACCATTAAGATTAGGTCTATGAGGGGGTCCTTGGGAAATGTAAGGGGTCCCTGGCCCCAAAAAGTTTGAGAACCCCTGGTTTAAAGCATTCTAACAAACCTCCAATGCTTTTGTTTTTCTTATTTGAAGAAAAAGTGTATCACCAAGGGTTGTAAGTTATTTGACAAATAGTATTTAGGAGCTACAATAACAGTATTTTTAGTGTCTCAAGAAATACATGCACTAAATCTTATAAAATATTAAAAAATCAAGAAGTGTAGATGTAGGTTAAGACTTTTATTATGCTTCATAATCGGATAAATAATAATGTCATCAGTATATATTTCAACAGCTTTGTCAGTTTTTGAGTTGTCTTTCCAAAGGTGGACACATTGGAACAAAACTTTAAGCTGAAAGATATTAAAGTCAAAAGAAATTAAAGCTGGCTCAGGGTGCTATCGGAAGTGCGGATCGGCCATGGCACACTGGCAATAATAACTTTAATGATAATGAGATTTAGTATAGTACTCTCTCAATAATATATCTTTGGGAAGTACCTGGAAATATGTCGAGAGCAGCTCACAGGAGCATTAAAATGTAACACCAGAAGTCATTATAGCAATTTATTAGAACAAATCCATTATAAAGCCTCGTACTTTCCACCTGGGTGATAACACACGGCCTCAGGTGTTCAGAGAACAGTAGAGCTGAGACGACAAATGCACACTGGAGGGAACAACGTCGGGAAGAGTACATGAAGGATTTCCACATTAAATTTAGCAACTTCACAGTGAAATTGATCGTGACATTGTAAACATAAACATAAATACCAATGCTAGTCAGGTATGCAGCGAGGAATGATGGGCCCTCAGATACTCTGATGCGTCTAACAATTAGCTCTTCAGTAGCTCTCAACAACTCGCCACAGAAAGGCTCCTGGAGTCAGTGTCTCGCTCAAGGACAGTTTCTGTCTAAAGGGGGTTGAACTCTGCCCTGCTGGTTGAAAAACGCTCTCCCTGCTCACTAGCTTTCAATCACTTGTCATTGTGACAGAGGTAGAATACGTGAAAAGAATGCTGAAAAATAGGTGAACAAAGAAAAGAATACGGCCAACAAGATGTAATAGGCAGCTTCACAATTGCAGTACAGAAATGACAAACTAGGTTGTAATTTCATGTCCATTAAATAGTTTGTGGACCAGAGAGCACTGCCGAGCTCACCAAGTCAACGTTGATTTATTTTTACCTTAGTTTTGTTATGGAACTTCCGTACTTTACTAACGCCAGTTATGTAACACGTAACAAACATACTTATTTTAACCCAAACCACAATCTTTTCCTAAACCTAACCAAGTAGTTTGGTTGCGTAAGTAAACCTAAAAACTAAGTAAACCAACTTTGGTAGTTTATTTTGAAAATAGACTATATGCATGTAATGAGCGGAAACTGAAACTAGAGGGGTACCTAGAGCATCATAGTTTGAAGTGGAGGCTGACCAACCTGTATTTGACGAGTGAGAACGTGTTGGACAGTCCGACATTGCAGTCCCTAGATCCATGCTGCTAACATGGCTAAAAAATACTATTTGCCAATATATCATTATCTGAGTTTTTTAACTCAAACATCGGTATCAGCGTCGGCCTCAAAATCCTGTATCAGTCCGGCCACAAAGTCCGCTGTGGAAGACCCAGAGTGGTTGACTGTGTTGAAACAACATGGGACTTTGACAATGGAGACCACAGTTCACAGTTCAGTGTTGGTTTCTTTTAACCATAACCCCTAACCAAGCAGTTACTCTAACCCAAACCATCATCATTCGTAAAAACGCAAAACTTTGGAGGAAAATAACAAATTATATATTTTGTTGTTTTATTGGCCAGATGTCTCAGTTGAATCAGTTGTCAGAGCTGATTGTGTTAAACAAAAGGTTGATCTCCAACTATGACGATGAGATCTCTATTCTTACATTTTCTAAAGATTTGTTCTTTCCAACGTAACAACGAAAGAATGTTCTTCACACGGACAAATGTACTGACTTTTCATTTTTGGATTTTGAATCCATAAAGTGCTGGTGTGTTTTTGGAATACAGATCTGCAGCTTCAAGAGTATAAATGTCACGTTATTGATACCTTCTGCATTATGCCAAATGTAAAAGAAAAGCTTTTTTGATTCTGACAGCGGTCCAGTTAGAAAACCCTTCCACGTGTTGCCTTCAGCTCAATACACAACCTTAGAGAGATAATCTCTTGCATGTGGCACCTTGTTCTTAGCCATTTGCAGATCTGATAGGATTAGGAGGAGGTAAACATGATGAGAGAAAGTGAGAGAGGCTTTTTCCATCAACCTTACATCTTTGAAGGGGAAATAACGAGTTAATAAGGATACAAGGAAGCAATCATCTTTTTGAGTTTGCCATGTTATGATTTGAGCATATTTGTTATGCTAAATGCAGTACTTGTGAGGGTTTCTGGACAATATTTGTCATTGTTTTGTGTTGTTACTTGATTTCCAATAATAAATATATACATACATTTGCATAAAGCAGCATATTTGTACACTCCCATGTTGATAAGAGCATTAAATATATGACAAATCTCCCTTTAAGGTAGATTTTGAACAGATAAAACATGTGCGATTAGTTTGCGATTAATCGCTATTAACTAACAACATAAAGTCAACGTTGACTTTTGGTTTCATACGGGACACGAACAGCACTCTCCTGTGTTTGTTGTACCCATGCATCACCCCTCCCACCCGCCCTGAGAGGACTTTCTTGCTTCTTATCCTATTTAAATCACGTAAATCAAGAAATTTACGTGATTTAAATTGCTTGATATACATTTGCTCTGCGCACCGCTCGTTGTCCTTCGTCACCTTCTCTGACCAAATGCTAAATCGTCCACGCTCGTGGCACGTGGCGACTGGGCTGCTAAAAAAATTTAGTAGCTAATTTAGATAACCTCTTAATATGTGCCATGAGCAGAATGTCCTAACAGCTTTGTCTTGTTGCTTGCGCGGCAGAAAAGAAAGCCGAGCAGCAAGCGTGTAAAACAGTGGGACTTCTACTGTCTTGCATCTGTAAGCCTTACAGAGCGTGGGATCTCTATTTCTATTCATTTGTTGCTCTCAGCCAAGCTCCTCAAAGTGGACGTGCAAACTTCAAGAGAGTCATTCATTCTAGCAAGGGCTACTGCTCCCGCTAAGCATTATTTCCCATCGAGCTGGCGAGTCCTGTTCTCTGGAGCATGATAGACAGCCACCTTACCAGTCGAGGTAATTCAACAGCTAACTCTTGAAATAGATGAAGGGTAGCGTCTAAACTGATGAATAAATTCAGTCAAACTTCTTTCCAGCTGTTTCATACCACAGTCAGCTGATGATCTGGCAGTCCTTTACTGACAGTGAGGTCTTGAAGGAGGGAAACTGTACTCTGCTCACTGCTTCAGTTTCAGGACTAATTGGTGGGTAAATAGTCCAAATCCAAACAGCGTCGCCGGTTTAGAACAGGAGGGGCCGAGCTGAATGATAAAGTTTGAGCAAACACAGCCAGCACCTGGTTTATTCTGACGGATTGGGGAAGCTCCACTTTGAAGCATTTGGACCTCATCTTTATTGACACCGAATTGTCGACTTCATTAAAGTCGCTCCTCAGACTCCACAAAGAGACTTGTTTTTGTTCTTTTCCACTCTCTGTAGATTCTGCATTCAATCGTCACATTGAATCTTTTTTTGACATCTTGACATTTTTGTTATTTGTTTTTCTTCCTGTTTTCTTTGAAGGTGATGTGTTCATCTAAGGCCTTTATATTTTCTTTGTTTCACCTGCACAGACAAATAAATTGCTTTCTGTGCTGTCTTTGTTTTACTGTTTGTATTTTAACACTGATGTTTATGACTTTCCCGGTTTGGTTTTTGGATAGGGAACAAAGCTTTTACTGGATTGTTTCGTAATGCTCTTGTGGTACTATTCTCCATCAGCAGCATTAGGAGTTTAAAACAAAATTTGGATCTTCCCAATTCTTCATGGAGTACAGAAATGAATGAAAAACCAAACAGCTCAAGTTTGGGAGGTTTATGTTTAAGCACAGGTGGCAAACAATGCAATGAATCCACTGATGTTGGCAGTCCAAGAAAATAAAAAAAGGTGGCCCTGAGGTGAAAAACACAACATGACAAATAAATTATCAGAAAGTAATAAAAAACAACATTTGCCACAAACTATTAAAAAACAGCAGTCCATTAAATGTTTTGCACAAGTTTTGAGTCTAAACATTAAAACGTTAAAAGTTAATAAAGCTGTCGTTGTAGTGTTGGATATTGTCTTGCAAGAGTGGATATTGACAAAACAAATGAAATACAGTATGTTGTCAATGAACATTCTACTGATATGTTTAGTATCAACATTACGCACGAGCTGGAGAGGTGGTGTGTAGTGCTCCAAGACATCAGCCTCAAAACGCTGCGGTTTAGAGAGAGAGCCTGCAAATGTGACTCTGAAGTAGCCTACATCTACAGTCACACACACAGAGGGATGATTAGAGGAGACACTGAGAGCAGATAGAGGCGTGTGCGCAACATCCACGCGAGGCGTAAAAACAGCACTTGTGGACTCATCTTGTTAGAAAAAACGAGTAGGAAGAAGCCTCTGAGTGTGTCACAAAGGAAATGTGTCCACGTCCGCCGCGGGGCGTCTCTGTTGCTGGTGGTGATCTCTCTGGTCACAGCAGGCACTACAGTGACTGGAGGGGCGCTGAGAGTGAGCTGCAGGTTGAGCAGTACAGAATGCCTGAGAGCCTTACTTCATTATATTCCATTATATTCTTAATAGTCACATGCTGCCTGAAATTAGTATGTTTTCTTTAGTGTATAGTCATCAAATTTGTATATAACTCAGCCACTTGAATGTAGGTGTCACCTCGGCTAATTCCACTGAACTTAGCCTTTCGGCTGTGTTTTTGATGTCGGTGCCTTTTGGAGATATTTTCATGCACATATCGGACATGACGGGCATCCTGCTGGAGGACACACTCTATGCACTGGCTCTGCTCTTCTCCAAATGACCCATGCTACTCTTCTACTTGGCTTTAGAGAGGGCCATTCACCTTTTTTTGTCTCGGCCACCTTCGTTCTGATACACGCTTGGCACACAGGAGAGGCTGCAATCTGAAACCTCACCACTAGATGGAGCCATATTTTACACACTGTACCTTTAACATAAACAGAAACATTTTCACCATAAATTGGTGCATACAAACTTGATCAGAATGCAGGAAATGAAGTGTTTTGACACTCTAAATTTCCTGGGGGAGGACGCCCAGAACCCCCACTTAATGTGTCACCCCAATTTTTAAACAAAAAGTCCTCGAGCCCCCCTTGAATATTTCTTCTAGCCACACTGGTGTGACTATATTATGCTTCTGTGGATAGAGTCTGCTGGTTCTAATCTAGTTCTGTGTTTCAACATTATTGACTGTTTAGCAATAGCTTATTTTAAATAACGTTGCCTGATACAAACAGGCTATTAAGTCAAATTAGGGGTCAGGTGATTATTAAATTAACCCCTTGACACTCCCACTGCCCAACAGTGGGCCCGCCCGCTATTCTGTCTTTCAGAGGTTGTTGCGGGCTGAAAACCTAAGGCATCTATTGGTACCAGCCATGTCATACTAGCTTGTCGGGAAGAACGCTAAATAACGCTACGAAGTTGGGCTAAATTTTGGTGAGGAAAAACTGGCATGGTGATATTCAAAGGGGTCCCTTGACCTCTGACCTCAAGATATGTGAATGAAAATGGGTTTTTGGGTACCCACGAGTCTCACTTTACAGACATGCCCACTTTATGAAAATCACATGAAGTTTGGGGCGAAAATGCAGTATAAATGTGTTATTTTCGCCTATTCTCAAAAGGATGTGTTTGATTATTTCTGGATACAGGTGTCCCTAAATGAGTTGGTTATCACTGTAAAGCTGAGACTCTTGTGGATCCATTGAGCCAAATGTATTCATGTGTGATGATGTTAGTACCTATAGTAGCCATTTCATTGTATTGAGACCATTTTTTGAAGCTTGACCTCACTATATAAAATTACCTGTGGTGACCTCTAGGATAATCACAGCCTCATGAAACTTTACAAAAACAAACTAAAGACCTAGAGCATTCAGAGAATGGATGGCTTTCGTAAGTACATTGACAATAAGGGGGTTTCTGAGCAGTTTCGAGAACAGAAGTGCTCGCCATCCAATCACTGAAAATGCAATTCTTGCAGAAATCTCCAAATATCAAAAGTGTTTGATACCAAATCACAGCATGACTTTTTCTATGGTGTTCCTCAAGGTCTTGGTGTCTTAATGTGGTATTTTGGAGGGATTATTGATAATTTTTATCAATTCTCAAATGGTAAAAAATGGTTAAATTTGGCACCAAATCTGTGTATCAAATGGTATCAACCCAGAAATTGCTGCAACAACTTATGAGACATAATAGAGCATGGGGATGGACATCATATACTTCTATCATAATGTTCTATGCTCTTATACACTTTCACAATGTATTTGAATTAATTTATTGATTAATTTATTAATTTTTATTTATTTATTTATTATCAAATTAATCTTCAGGTTCCCAGTTTTCCGACGATCTAGTTTTTACATTTTGTACACACAAACATGGGGAGGAAAACCTTGGAAAATGTGTTTCATCGTTTTACATATTAGCCTAACACAAACAATACAAATTAACAGATTGTGTTTTGTTTTGTTTTTTTTAATTAATGATTCGTTGATCTTTCAGTGATCCCACCGAGGCAGGCATTTGTGACTTATTGCTTCTTTTTGTAAATACATCTAAATCCACTTCACCCTCCTCTCTTGTGTTTCAAGTTTCCAGCCTGGTCATAGTAGCAGTGATGATGCAGCGGCTCACGTCACACACTGTCAGCAGATTGATTAAGATCTGTGTGTAGATTACCTCTATTTTGGGTCCTGACTGGAGGGTGCATATCATTTACCCTCCGCCTCGCCATGCCTGAGGAAAACAAGAGCGTTGGTTAATGGGGGGTTGTTTTGCGGTCAGAGAGCGCTCTCTGCTGGCAGATCACATAACTCACTGTATTTTTGTTTCCACGAGTAACATGTTTGATATATACATTAGACTTTTTTTTTGTTTTCATTTATTTCTTTTTATTTGAACATTCCACAGACTGTTCACTGGGTCTGAGTTCAAATTATCCTTTAGTCATGTATAATCTTTAACTGTTTCCATTCATGACAATATAACTCACATAAAGGGAGAAAAAACAGCTACTCGACATATTTTTGTTCTTTGTTGAGGACACTGTCAGACACTGACATTTAAGCATTCATACCCACTGATATTAACTGTAATTTAAGCAGTTATACTGTTTCTCTACAGAGGCAGTCCTCCATCTGTAGTCACAGAGCAGGTCCTGTTTTTGTCAAACATTATAGCTCTGACAATGATAGGAAGACAAGACACAAAACACAGGTCAAATTAACTTTAACCTTAATAACTGCTGCATTCTTACACAAGTGTGTATAGCATAAGTGTATCTTGTCACAGGTAAATATACATCCTTTAACACAGTTGAACAGCTCCATTTGTGTTTTATGTGTTTTATTTTTTGAAATGTGTAGACAGTAGGGCTGTCAATCGATCAAAATATTTAACCGTGATTAATCGCCTAATTGTCCATAGTTAATTGCGATTAATTGCAAAATGAATCACACATTTTTAATCTGTTCAATTTGTCAAATATTAAATACTCTTATCAACATGGGAGTGGGCAAATATGCTTGTTTTATGCAAATATATGTTTATATTTATCATTGGAAATCAATTAACAACACAAAACAATGACAAGTATTGTCCAGAAACCCTCACAGGTACTGCATTTAGCATGTCAGTGTCCTGACTTGACTATGACTTGCCCCAAACTGCATGTGACTATCATAAAGTAGGCATGTCTGTAAAGGGGAGACTCGTGGGTACCCATAGAACCCATTTTCATTCACGTATCTTGAGGTCAGAGGTCAAGGGACCCCTTTGGAAATGGCCATGCCAGTTTTTCCTCGCCAAAATCTAGCGCAAGTTTGGAGCGTTATTTAGCCTTTTTCACGAGAAGCGATTATGACATAGTTGATACCAATGGCTTCATTAGGTTGTTTAGTTTCATATGATACCAATAATTTCATTCTAGCTTTAAAACTGAGCGTGCTACAACCTCCGAAAGATCGATTGCATTGATGTGTTAAAGGGACTATTTGTAACTTTCAGAATTGCTTCTTAACAGCGACACCTGTGGCCGTGAAATCAACGAAAGTCAGCGTCGGGCTCGCGCTTGCTCGCTCCAAATATACCTGAACGAGCATCGCTCAAAACAGTGAGGCGACACACGTCAGCTAAAACCACAATATTACTCTATATTTCAGCTGCTTGGCAGTAATGTTAGCTGACCAGACGAAGGTCTCTCCATGAACATGATTTAGATCTGATCCTAGTGTTGGCTTTTCCTGCCTCAGCGCAGGCTGATGCAGCGGGGCTCTGCAACGTGTCTCCCTGCTCTCTCCGCCCGCGGCCGGAGAGAGCAGGGAGACACCGGCACTAGGTAGGTAACGAGACTATAACGTTACTCGCTGAGGAGCTCCGTCACTTCACAAGACACGGGAAACCTCTGTTGGTCTGGAGGAGCTGCAGCATTTATTTCTGCACAAACGTCCACTGTACATTCACCAGACATTCTCAGAGCTAAACTAACTCTTCTGCAGTGTGGAGTGAGCACGCGTTCACGTCTAGAGCTGGAGGGAGCTGAGCGAGGA
>CAKAKR010061160.1:0-36519 GCA_916700685.1 Adelosebastes latens | reverse complement strand
TATATATATATATATATATATATATATATTGTTGGTTTATGAATATCTATATGTGTATGTATGAACATATGTGTATGTTTATATGTCTATATAAATGTATATGTATAAGAGTAGATATGGAAATGTATGTGTACATATATACGCCAGTATCCATGGTATATGTAAATTAATTTAATGTACAAACTTGAGTACAGCATCCAACCTAGTTGTTATATCTCTGCCTCCATTTTTATTTTTTTCATTGATTTTTTTCATTTTATTTTTTTTATTTATTTTTTTTATAATTTCTAATGCTGATGTTTTCTTTTGTGTATATAGAATATAATAAAATAGAATAGAATAGAATAAAATAGAATGCCTTTATTGTCATTGTATCATTAAAACCATACAAAGAAATTTGGAGTGCTACTCCTGTAAGGTCCCGTAAGTTAAAAACACAACCTCCACACATTCATTCATACGTGTAACACACAATAATAATACTAATAAATAATGAATAAAAAATATTGCACATATAAAAAAATAAATAAAAAAACATTAATTTTGTAAATCATATCTTTGTTTTGTGTCTTTGTTCGTTTCTAAGCTCATTACTTAAAAGTTTGTTTATAAACTTTTGTAAGTATGAACTGTAAATTGCATATATGAAAACAATCTTGAAAAAAAGGTATGTTTTTTTTTTTTAATTTTCTTTGCAACATGAGTAATTTTTTTATTTCATTGCCACAACCATAACTTCTCCATTTTTCATTAGGTTCCTACATTGTTGGTAAAACAGCGCCCCCTCTGGATAGCAATGAATGTCATTCAGTTTGTGTGGTGAAACGGGGTATTGCACTTGGCGGAAGAAGCAATCGTGACGTGTGCCCAAGGGGAGCCAATGAAATCAGCCTTCAATAAACAAACAAGTAAGTTTTTAAGCAATCACGTGTGTTTACGTCATGCTGCAGTACGACTCTTAATTGGTCAGGTGTGACTGGAGGGTCGCCAGGCAACAGACCTGGAACGTTAGCAACCAAGTTTGCTCATGTTATCAGCTAACGTCCTTTAGCAACTAGTTAGCAACTAGTTAGTGTTGTCTCCATCTCCATCCATGTGTCTCCCTCTTCAGAAACTGTAAGTGGTGACTCAAACACACCTTCTTCTCTCTCTGCTGGCCCTGTGGCCTGCTGTGGCTGTGTGTGTGATCAGCTGTTGTTATATCTTATATTCCTTCTTTGGCTGGATTAAGCTGTTGGTGTAATATTCACACTCTTAATAACTTGCTGCCATGTTTGTTGGTTTATGACAGGGGTCAGCAACCTAATGCTCTTGAGCCTCATGCAGCTCTTTAGCTCCTCTCCAGTGGCTCCCTGTGGATTTATAAACATGGAAATGAATAACTGTTTTTTTGTTTACATTTTAATTTTAATTTATCATTGTTGTAGGTCTATGGTACAACGGTTTGACAGAGTATTAGGGCCACATTGAGGAAAAAAAATAAATCTGAGATTTTGAGAATAAAGGCATAATATTACGAGAATAAAGTCATAGGTTTACGAGAAAAAAAGTCGTAGTATTATGAGAATAAAGTCATAATATTATAAAGTACTAATTTTACGTGTTATTTTCTTTTTTTCTTGTAAAATTATGACTTTATTTTAGTAATATTGAAAAAAAAATTCTCGGAAAGTTATGACTTTATTTTCGTAATATTACGACTTTTTTCCCATAAAGTTATGACTTTATTCTTGTAATATTATGACTTTATTCTCCTAATATTACGACTTTTTTCCCATAAAGTTATGACTTTTTTCTCGTAATATTATGACTGTATTCTGGAAATCTCAGATGTTTTTTCCCTCAATGTGGCCCTAATACTCTGTAGTACATTCGCACTTTGGCCCTCACTGCATTAGACTTATATACTATATACTTAGACTATAAACTGTGTTACCTTCATCACAATGCTCAAATGTTTTGCGCCTCTAGACAGATTTTTTTTTGCCTAAAATGGCTCTTTTGATAGTAAAGGTTGCTGACCCCTGGTTTATGGCCTTCGCTAAAGGTCTTGTTGTTGCCTCTTGGAGATGAGATACTCTGCATAATGAATGAGAGCTTTGCAGCTAAGTGCATAATCCTATAAGAAGGATATTTATGTATGCTATAGATGAGGGATGTCATGTATTTGATAAATGCAGTGATACATTCTGATGTGAATGAGAAAAAGTCAGCTGTAATGGATTTCGTGCGGTTCCATATATACTGCCATTAATCTGTCATTAGGCTACAGTACTTTTAATAAGTAATGCAGTATGTTTTATTCAGAGACATTATGCAGTTTAAAAAGACAAATTATATCTGGTTATACCCCTTGCTTGTGAAGCCATACCAGCAGCGATATGTGTCACACTTTTTGTCCTAGATTTTTAGAAATATGTCTTAATTGGTTTCATGACCTCCACTGTTTGGTCTCAGCACCAAAAGATGAAAAAAATGCAAATATGTCAATAATAAAGTAGCACTCTGATTTTTTAAACATTGATATTATCATGGAGGCTGTATAACATGATGGAAAAAATACTGCAACTTGCTCATGTACGCGCATATCGCAAGGGCGGTGCCGGGAAACCACAAGGTGGCAGCGTCATCACGGTAAACAGTAACTGCCTGTCAGTGGTGGAGTATATATAGTAAAGGAGTATAGAATTTGCAATATAAATAAACATGCTGTCACTCAAGAGAACGCCTTGAGCAAATTTCTCTCACAAACGTCCACTTAGATTTTGGTGGTCAAAGGTCAAGGTCACTGTGACCTCACAAAACACTTTTTTAGCCATAACTCAAGAATTCACATGCTAATTATGACAATTTCGCATGAATGTCTACGAGGATAAAATGCTGAAGTGATGACACTTCGGACAGACATGGTTGTAACCTGCAACTTGATGAGTTGGCGGAGGCATACAACCGTGGTAATTCTTGTTTCAATGTACGTTTTGGTCATTAGGGGAATATAATTGTACTTGTGAAGGCACAAATGGGGTGGTGCAAAAAATGGTTTGCAAAAAGGCTACCATACAGCACCTTTATAGCGTCAGCAACAAGCTGAGAGCATGATGGAAAAGAAGCACTTAACTGATGGAATTATGTTTGAAGAACTGCACTTTTACTTAAAAACCCTTCACAAAAGCAGTTTTTAGACTTTATGCAAGACCCAGGTACAGGAGGCAACTGGGTAAAAGTGCCGGAGAAGTGAATGATATCTTATGTGTAGTACTTTCGTATTGGGCTTCTTTGATTTCCTGTTCTTCAACACTAGATTGCAAGATTAAAGATGTAATATTTCATTGCCATGTCAATAGAGATGACAGGAATTTGCTTTGAAGTCACATAAAACAAAACACACACCTGAGGACATCACATAAATATTACAGGGACTTATGGACAAGAATAATAAAAGCACATTGGTGATTTAGTGTTAAGGGGATGTGAACAGCCTTTGGGGTAAGTGCTGTTGCAGATCATGGCTGTCGGAGTTCTAGTACTTTTCAGTGTTTTAAAGGACCAGTGTGTACCATTTAGGATTTATTGTTAACTTTCCTGCTTGGGCCGGAGGCGATAACGTTACTCGCTCCCATCACCGCCGCTGTCTCTCTCTCTTACTTCACCACTCACTTCCCACGTACACACACACACACTCGACGCACTGGCTCTACTCCAAATGGCTCTTGAGAGGGCCATTCACGTTTACGCATCGGCCACTGTAGCTCTTCAACACGCTTGGCACGAGAGAGGCTTCAGTTGGTTGCAATCTCCTCACCTCACCTCACTGCCCGATCCTACACACTGGACCTTTAAACTAAGTCAGGAAGTTAAAAGACCATTGTAAAGTAGTTACTGTCATGTCATGACATGACAGTAACTACTTTGACATTTTCTGTAGCCTAATGGTGTAAATTTCAAGCGAGGGATGATCGCTCTTAGCCTAATGTCTTTGATGCAGTTTGTCCAGAAGTTACATGTGTCATGCTGAGATGCTGCCATACCACTAGGGCTGCACGATTATGGCCAAAATGCTAATCACTATTATTTTGATCAATATAGATATCACGATTATTTATTACGATTAGTCATTGATTTTAGCGACAACATTTTTATTGCACTTCCATGTTAAAATAAACAGAGCACTGTTTTCACTTCCACACTGTGCTACATTCTTGCTAATGTACATTTAGGGCTGTTTTTTTCTGCTATATATATATTCCAATATGAAAAAATACAGGAATATTCACCCTCCCCTTTTGTTAGCGACATTTTAAAGTTAAATGCTTCAATCTGGTGCACTTTGAGAGCAAAATTAGCAACATTAAGAGCTAGATAAACAATTCTATGCTCTCAATTAAATCATAAACACATTGGTTGTAAAGATAATATTTATACCCAAAAGTGAAGCCAAAACATCTCGATCACCGGCTGGTGGCTGGCTGTTAGTTTAGGAAGCGATTGATTTGATATGCTGCACAGTTTTCTATGAGCAGAACGCGCATTTTAAATGTCAATATCGCAAGCGATCATATTCAATTAGTTGTGGGAAGCCAAAATCGTGATCGCGATTAATATTCGAAAAATTGTGCAGCCCTACATACCACATAGTTATTCTAAAGGTTAGGATGCTCTGGATACTGGCAGTTGCATCATACCTTCCCGATAGATTACAGGGGCAGGTGAGACCCCAGTCCTACCATTGTTTGATTTGATGGAGGAGGAGGAGGAAGAGGAGGAGGAGAATGAATGGAGAAACTCAGTGCTCACCTCCCCACTCATACTGTACCTATCTGTACCTATCTCCCGTGTTTCATTACTGCTGTACCAGTTGGTGACATCCTCACATGCTTTTTTTCAATAACCTCCATTCTTATGTGCAGGCGACGACGCCCAATAATGTCACTCCTGATATATATAGAGACATCCTGGATTTTGCATATTCAGCGAACACTCCCTCGCTAACGAACGTAATAAATGAGATGCCAAAATTTCCGCCCGCCTTTTCACGCTTTCGCTGAGCTGACACTCCGCCGAGCAAGAGCTCGTCAAAAGCGTCTCCTCCACGCCGCTCTCCACACCTCTGCTTTATCCCTTTATCTTCAGTCCGGTCCCTCCGCACGCCGGATGAAAAATGGGAACGAGTGCATCGGCTGCAGAGGAGGCGAAGAGTGTCCTCCCTCAGTCTGTCACTAATGCTTCATTAGATACTTGGCGGGGCCATTCATCGCTGTTATCGCCTGGCCACAACGTGCCCCTCCGCCACCTACTCCTCACACACACACATACACACACTCACGCATGCAGGCATTATTACACATATTCACGTAGCTGACACAATCATGTACTTTACTCCTCCACAGACGCTCACATGCACACAAACAGCGGTTACGCTTTCGTGTCATTATTGGCCATTCAGCACTGCTGATAACTCCTCCTGCTCCATAAGTCTCGCCTCCTCTAATTCAGATTTCTGAATGTCAACGTCCTCTGCAATTTTTCACAAGAATAATTATTCAACCTGCAAACAGGCGTTTGCTAGTAGGCAGTGAAGAAGCATATGGATATTCCCACTATATCATGTTGTTAGGCAGTTTCACCACTCACTCATACACACACACACACACACCCGTGCACTATACAATAATACCACGTCATTCTTCAGAATAGTTTTAAGGACAACTCAAGTGTAGTAGTTCAAGAAGGCAAATCTTATTACCTCTTCCCACATATTTTTTGTGAGAGTGCCGGCTCACAGTGAAGTTTGGGAACAGGAGAAAGTTGAATGTGAGGACATATAGTCAGTGCATAATTGACAGGTTCAGTTTCAGGTTTGTTTGGTATAGGAGGAGCACAGCTGAGCTTATTATATTAACTTCACTACTCGTTGAAGGGGGGGGGGAGTGCAGTCAGTTGTTTGGCACTTCACTTCCCAGAGTTCACTTCTCAATTAAAAAGTGTGGACATCCTTTTCTTGGGTCTCCTGTTGATGGAGTGACATTCCTATCTTTATTTGTTCAGCCATGGTGGCTTGTTTGTTCCAGAAAGTGATCAAGCTATACGGTTTAATTCAGAGTGGGATAGAAGAACAGATAAATTAGGCATAAGGCAGTCTACAACCAATTCAGCCACGTCTCCGCCACACTCCCCGGCTGGGTCACAGTGTCCTCTCTCTGCTGCTTTGTGCCTCTCCTTGACAGCTCCATATTTCAGCTCCACGGGCATCCACCCTCCGCTCCGCAGGGTTACCAAACAGAGGTACGGCATGCACACAGCTTTTATTTACTTCCAATTTCTCAGTCCATTCATAACACTCACAGTACCAGTCACTCAGCCTCCCGGAGGAGAACAAGGGAGGACTCCATGAAGCTGAGGGTCCCGTCCCATCATTGGGAATGACGGGTCCTTGTGAGGGGAATTGATGTACAGCAATGTGGAAGGGAGAGAAAAATGGCCATGTTTATTGTTATACCTTGATCTGTATGTAGATTGCTTATTGATCTGCAGAGTTAGCGGACAGGAGCTTCAGTTATGTCATTATGTGAGACACAATGAGATGTGAAAGTATTGGTTGATTATTAATTGGAAGTCCTTGTACTTAAATCAGGTACATCAAGTGAAGGGGTAAGAGTCGGACAGATGCAAGGTACTGTGTTTTATATGAACCCCATATTTCATATTCACAAAAGATTAAGGTTTTATGATCTTTGTGGGGAAAAAGCAGGATATATAATATATACATAAAATAGAATTAACTAAACGAACAAATAATGAATTGGAAAATAAATAAACTGTGAGTGATTATTATCTCCGCCAGGATCACAATACTTAGCATATCGCAAAATGTTTAAAATCGCAATAAGATCATATTGTGACTTAAGTATTGTGATAATATCGTATCATGGGGCCTCTGCACATTCCCACCTCTAGTAATTGATGTTGTGTTTTACTTCAATTTTAGTCATTGTAAAGTTGGTCTTAAATTTCATTCTGAGTGGCCTTAAAAAGTCTTTCAGCTTTATTTTCCAAGTACATACATACATACAAGGAATATGAAAATAACTGCAGGGACAATAAAGCTGGAAAAAGAAAGGCAAGAAATAGAACTGTCATGTACACAAGTGGTGATAAAATTGATGTATATATGAATATTATATAAAAAGCACCAATGACCAACAATAAAATGAGAAATAAAATAAAAGGTCTATATACAAGTGAAGTGTTCTTTAAGTTAAGAGTCAAGAGTAAACAGTTGTCAGCTGGTGGATAGTGAACAGTAGGTGTAATCTTAGTTAAACGGTAAAGCATGCAATTGTTTTAAGCTTACCTTAAAAGCTGATATCAAAACATTGTGAATTAAATTGGTATTTCATTCCATTGAAAACTAACTACTTTTACATTTTAAGTTGACTTTTTCCAACAAGGAAGAGAATTTTTTATTTTATTGAAATGTACGGAACATTGTATGCAGCTCTTACACACCCATGCCCTGCAGAAGTTTGGTACATCTAAAGTAGATGGGAAGCATTTTTACAAACCTCACCAGGGCTTTTGCTCACCTTCCTTCATTCCCTCCCTCCCTCACTACTGCCCTTCCTCTAAATCCCGCAGCCTTAAGCCTCAGGGACCTGGGAAATTAATTAAACATCTAAAAAATGTCAAGCCCTCTCTTTCACCCACTTGCTACAGCCACGGCCCCTTCTTTTCTCAGGACTTCAGGGACAGCACATTGATTTCCCAACTGTCTAATTCTCTCAAGCCATGTCTTCCTTGGATTTTTTTTTTTTGGTGAACGGTGAAGTGGAAAAATGAATGGGATGATGGGCTGCAGAAGAGTTAGCAGTGATGCTAGTATGTGTGTGTTTGTGTGCGATGGTTTGCGGATATGTCCGCTAGCATATCCATTATTAACAGTATGTGCACGTGTCTGCTTCTACAAACAGTACCTGTCAGTTGTGAAGGCTGTTCATCAACTTTCCGGTCTGTTCCCGTGGCGTTCCCTCCGCTTCCTGTTCTGTGTTTTGTTGGATGTGTCCAGCTCAGAGAAGAAGGTCATTCGGTGATAAAAGCATAGTTGAAAGTACACTGAGTGCTGAACTTCTTAATGTCAGCAGGTGGATGACAGATAACAGGCTGTCACTCCATTTAGGAAAAAGGGAATCCATACTGTTTGGGTCAAAGATAACATTGAAAAGGTCCCCAGGTTTTAGTGTTGTTGTTGGTGACACTGTGCTTGCAGCTTTGGACTCAGTCAATGACTTTGGCTATATGCTGGACAGTAGGGATGGGTTATGATTTTCAATTTTTTGAATAGTCGTTAATTATTAAAAATCAAATAGTTTATGCGACCCATTCGTCCCATCTTAAAACATATATTTCCCTTGTATTAACCGTTGCAGGCGCTGCCTGGTAGTAACGTTACTACCGGTAAAACGTGTGTGGCACGTTCAGTTCGGCTCTTTTCTGTCAGTGCAGGGTTGTGTGTGTGCACTGACAGAAACCCCCGTGCTCCCGCCGAAGGAGGGAGGAGAGTTGGGTACCTGGAGGTGCACGGCGGGCGACCAGAGCAAGGCCGCCACTACACTTGGTTTAAGGTTCCGAATGGCTGGCCGGGCCCGTTGGCACCGGACCACCCTCCCTGGCAGACCCCCCGCACCGCGCCACTAGTAGTTTCAGCAGGTAGATCAGCTGTTCCAGCAGCGGAGCATATCGTCATTCAAACCCGACAGAAACAAAATAAAACGCATCAAAACCGTCTTGGTTTGTCTTTCCAACGGCCTCTTCCACTGTTCCAACAATATGGTTGAAAAAAACTCTTAATCCATAGCGTTAGATGGGAAAATGTGCCAACGCTACATGTTGTTTCCCCCCGTGTGTCTGTCTCTCCCCGCAGAGCAGCTGCTGAGGGTGTGGGTGTGGGTGTGTGTGTGTGTGTGCGTGGGGGGGGATTATTCGAATAATAATCAAATAATTCCCAGTGATTTTTCGAATAGTATTTTTGCTTGTAATGCACATCCGTACTGGATAGCCATATGTCAGGAGCGGGTCAGGCTGAAAAAGTGCTCTCCAAGATCAATCAAAGAACACGCTTCTTGGACAGAATTTCAAAATTTCTGGACAGGAAAGCCATGAAGACCCCATGGACTAACTTCATACTTTAAAAACAGAATTCAGACTTCTCCAAATAAGGGCCAGACACACCAAGCCGACACCAAAGAACTAGTGGCGATGAAGGCCGACTGTTGCGTCGCCTCCCGTCTTATTCATCTTGGCCGACAAGTTGCATTTTGAACACACCGCAAAGACTACAGCTGACGGCCAGTTAGCACGTACGTTCAGAGCCTGCATGAGCTGAAATAACTCTCCATACCAGCAGGCGGCGGTAGTCTGTATTAGTCATTCAAAAAGGGAAACAGGAAGACCGAGGACTGCGTATACACATGCCGTTGTTATGATACGTACATGAAACAAAGCAGCGTTTGCCAATCATTTTCACACCACTCTCACTCACCACTTAGCTTCATTCCAGATGGCCATGTCGTTGTGATAATATCCATCAGATCAGATGAGATGAAGATGAGAAACGAGAAAAGCCTTTTGTGTTTTCCCTCTTGACTTTACTCGTTGGCTTGCCAATTGCAATAATACATGCCGCGTCAATCCTGCTACAGTTTATGCAGTAATGAAGATCATACAGAGAAAAGGAAGAATAGGTCAGCCACTGAACAAGCTGTCTGTCTTTGCTGCCGGAAATCCGACTACCAGCAGAGGTAATTGTTTTTTCCCTCAGCAGACAGGGCAAAATGACAACTCTATACTCATTCACAACAGCTTACGACTGCTTTTGAATTTTAATCAAGGCGCTGACTACTTTCAGATCTGTCTCAATTGAAGAAGATTTAAACTTTCTGTCACTACAGCCAGTCGTTGAATGGACAAAATCCGGTGTGTGTGGAGCTTTAGGGAAATGTTGATTGAATGAGTTTAGGGGCCATACAGTTATTTAGACGCAGACACGATTCCAGACGTCAGAAGCAGGTAATCTTGCTATTTATTTTTTTCAGAGGATGAGTGCTCCACTCTTCCCCTGCAAGAATCTATTCAGCGGGCCAAATAGTTATTTAATGGACTGACACCTGTTGACGACCGCCTGACACATACATCTGATGAGTAAAGTGAACAGACAGACAGATGAACAGAAACAGTGCGGCGCTGGCAGGAGCATTACTCATACCAAGTATTAATCTTTGCGTGTGAGCACACACACTCAAACACAACATGGCCTAGTGCCCAGTCCAGATACACCAAACGTTTCTATTTCTGTAGCGCTTTTCTGAACAACAAAATGTAGACTGAGATAATACTGTAAGTGGGAATCCAAAATGGTAAATATTTCTATTAGGGCTGTCAATCGATTAAAATGGTTAATCGCAAATTAATCACATGTTCAAAATGTACCTTAAAGGGAGATTTATCAAGTATTTAATACTCTTATCAACATGGGAGTGGGCAAATATGCTTGTTTTATACAAATGTATGTATATATTTATTAATGGAAATCAATTAACAACACAAACAATGACAAATATTGTCCAGAAACCCTCACAGGTACTGCATTTAGCATTAAAAAAATATGCTCAAATCATAACATGGCAAACTCAAGCCCAACAGGCAACAACAGCGGTCAGTGTGTCAGTGTGCTGACTTGACTATGACTTGCCCCAAACTGCATGTGATTATCATAAAGTGGGCATGTCTGTAAAGGGGAGACTCTTGGGTACCCATAGAACCCATTTTCAGTCACATATCTTGAGGTCAGAGGTCAAGGGACCCCTTTGAAAATGGCCATCACAGTTTTTTCACCAAAATTTAGCTCAAGTTTGGAGCGTTATTTAGCCTCCTTCCGACAAACTAGTATGACATGGACCAATTGATTCCTTAAGTTTTCTAGTCTCATATGATGCCGTATCTTCACTAGCTTTAAAACTGAGCCCGCTACAACCTAAGAATCGCAAGTTGTGTTA
This sequence comes from Adelosebastes latens, assembly GCA_916700685.1. Lineage (NCBI taxonomy): Eukaryota > Metazoa > Chordata > Actinopteri > Perciformes > Sebastidae > Adelosebastes > Adelosebastes latens. The sequence goes on along the minus strand of CAKAKR010061160.1, from coordinate 25,471 downwards.
ATGCGTTAAAGAAATTAGTGACGTTAAAACGAATTTGTGTTAACGTGTTATTATCAGGTTCAATTTGCCCTCATTTCTATACATGAGATTTGTGCTAACATGGTTTGTTGATTAGTCAATTAGTTGATTGATAATGACAAATTTGTTGTAAATTTATTTCCTTTCAAACAAAGATGCCAATAAAAAGCTAATTTCAGCTTCTGTAATGTGCAGATTTGCTCGTTTGCTGTCTTTTATATCACAGTAAATTGAATATCTTTGGGTTTGGACGAACAAAGCCAACACTTTGAAGAGATCACCTTGGAATTTTGTGGTGGGGATTTTTCCCTATTTTCTGACATTTTATCAACTAAACCATTGATTGAGCATTCAGCTTATGAACTGATGACTGTAAATAATTGCTAGTTGCAGCCCTGCATGACACTGTACACAAATAGAAATCCACACGCATTCATGCAAACACACACTTTTCAGTTAAAATGAATTTAATTTCATTGAAATTAATTTGCCATTTTGTGACAGTTTGATCTTTTCACAGTGAAATCAAAATGGCACGTTCATCAAAAACATTTTAAACACCTTGCCGGAGCCCTTCATCAACACATCCACATTTCAGGGGTAAACGGACCATATAATTAACCATTTGTTTTGTTAATTAATTCGCAGTGACCCCGAGAAGACCGTGGAATAATGGCACATCACATGCTTCCGTCATCCGTTGTCAAGATGGAGAGAACATGTCAGCGGGTAATTGATACATTTTGGGCTCATTACAAAAATATGACCCCATTTTCTGAGCGCCACGCTTCCCGCCTCCTCTGCTGAGTGGCATTCAGAGCTTGAGGGAAACCTCTGTCATCATGTAATTTACCACAGCATGGAATGTGACAGAACAAGAGACATGAATATAAACCATAGCTTGTCACATTTGCATTACAAATCAAAGAAAAGAATGAAAATGTAAACCCTTAAATTGGCCAAATCCAAACAATTTGGTTATGTACAATGACAGAAATGTTGAGCTTTTGCTGGTAATCTATCTAGAACTGGCATATGGTGTCTGCATAGCGTGCACTTGATTGAGGCCATCTCGTTTTTAACATTTTTGTGTAGGCTAATGACACGTTTTTTTCCCTCTTTTAATCAGTTGATATCTGATTCTGTATTAATATAAATCAAATTATGATCCAAACTCAATCTTAAACATCATTACCAGATGCATAAGTGCACTATAGTGCATTAGTGCATTCCAAAATGCATGCCGATGTATATGGAGGAGCACAAGAGTCAATAGGCGTTGATAAATTTGTGTACAAATGTATTTATTAATCTATGAATAAATGTAATTAATTATTTGACATTTTAATGGGCAATTAAAAGAAGAATTATAAAAAGAATTTACAAATGAAATATTTATCCATCAATAAATAGTTTATATTAAAAAGAGATTTACAAAAACACCATAAAACAGTCAATAAGTGCATCATTCAAAAATACATAAATGATGGAATTTAAAAATCTATTTGAAAATGCAGTTTAAAAAGAGAAATAAATAACTGGATTCACAAATTGATTAATCAGGCATTCAAAGGAGAAACTTCCTTTCCCATTTGCATTAGAATTTCCCTGCTATTGGATCTGCTGAGTCATTTAGCCTTTCCGTGACACTTAGGGCTTTGCTCTAGTAAAACGAGGCAATAGAATGCAAATGAGCCACATGGGATTTAACAGGCTCTCTGATTGGCTGTCACCTGGCATTTTTATTTCAACAATTAGTTATTGATCAATTAGATGCTTTATTACTATTTCCGTAACTCTTGTGTTCCTCCATAGATGTATCAGTCGGGATCTATTTTCCTCAACATCAGCATCAATACCACCACTAACTACACTTGGGTGATGCAGTGTCCTGGGTAGAGTAATGATCCCTGGATGATGAAGGAGCTCCGGTTCAGGGGTCTCTCAAAAGCCCTGACTTAATCCATCAAACAGCTGACACTTTCTGTGTATCTTTGTTACAGGTGAGGGTCAGAAGGGGAGATGAAACAGGGAGGAGATTAGGGGTGTGACAATTAATCAATTAATAAACTTGTGACAACATCGGTGTTACTGATTACAACGGACATTTTACAACAAAAGATGACGGTCAATATGTGTAGCGTGCCTACTTTGATCTTTACCGTCGGGTGGCTGTGTGTCTGGGGGGCCGTGGCCAAAGCGTCACCGAGGCGGACTGTCCTTAGTGCGCCCCAAACGCGTCGTGCCCCTAGGGCGGGGCTCGGCCCACTTAGAAGGCGCCAGGGGTCTGCGGCAATGTCTGCAACCCACTCGACCCGTCTTGAAACACTGATCAAGGAATCTAACTCACGCGCGAGTCTGAGGGTGCAAACAAAACCCCGTGGCGCAATGAAAGTGAGGGCCGGCGCGCGCCGCCTGAGGGGAGCGTGAGCGTGTGCGATAGGACCCGAAAGATGGTGACGAGAGGTTAACGTCACGCATGCCGTAAAGTGGTATCGGTGCCGTTGTGTCAGAGCCGTTTTGCAAGTACGAGTACATGAGCGCAGTATCGGACCCGATACCCGATACTGGTATCGGGTATCGGTGCATCCCTAATTACTGACATTGTTAAAAAAAATATAGTTGCAGTGGACCTGTGCCATTTGGGGAAGAAAAGTCCTCTATGAGATTCAGGAGGTGGAAAAGGTGCTGAGGTTGAACGTAGAGTACAGACGAGCAATGACAAGGTGGGCGTGGGAGTGGACAAAGAAAATGGACAGAGTTGGGACTGAGGTGGGGAAAAGTACAACTGATGAAGACAGAGGAAGGTGTGTAAAAGAAGAAGAGGAGAAAAAAAGGAGGAGGGAGGCTGATGGAGACCGAATCAGGGTCCCTGCCTTTCCAATTTAGTGTAGCTGTCATCCTGGCTGGTGATTAATGAAGTATGGAATGCCATCTGTTTTCCCTGGGAATTTCTCCTCTCCAGGCTCAGAGATTGCTCTTCCTGATACTCCCACTGAATCAGTTTCTCCCTCTCCACTGTACCTTGCGAGGCAGCTGCTGTAATTTGGGGTAGCCCACTTTACCGCTGATACTGGGGTGCAATTGTGGTGCTTAATGAGAAATAGGAGGCAGTTGGCAGGAAGAAGGGAGAAAACTGGAGTGTTGGAGGGAAAGGAGTGGAGAAGGTATTGAGGTGAAGAGGGACAGTTGATGAAGTGTTATCACACAAGGTTGAGGACCATAGGGCACGAGGGAGGAGCTGGGAAGATTGCTATTTGTTGCAACCATTACTGCCATCGCCGTCCAGAGGGATTACTGGAGCGGTGAACTGTGATGAACAATATGAAAACAAGTATTTTTTTCACCATGAAGGCCATTTGGGGAATTTATCTTGTGGTTTAGAAAGCAATTTGATTTGGGTTCTTTGATTTTTGAGGCGAGATATCTACAAAACAAACACAGTATTTACTTAAGGGAATATGAAGATTAAAAATTCAAGTTAAGAGACCACAATATCCCCATCTTGTACTTGTAGCACTGGATTTCTAAAGAGTCCAGGGTCGATTTTCCGATTTTACTCATAGAATAAAAAATAGTCAGTGGCTCAAAGGTCATTAAGTTGCCAGTCTTGGCTTGATTCTGTTTGCTGTAACTACATCCATTATAGGGCTTATAGATGTATCCCTTAACGTTAAAGCGTTCTTGAATGAATGATCTTGTCATTTATCTGGCACTGTGAATCCATCACTAAAACGTCTTCCTTAGACATTGCACAGCTCATCCAGTCAGCAACACTGTACTGCAGTCTCACTGTCATGATTGCCACAGATTTATTTAGCCAATTGTATTGGTTGTCAGCGCCCCAGGCGAGCTTACTGGTCACAAACTGCAGGACTTATTCTGGACAGGCTTACAAGTAGAAACTTCAATTTACAAGCACACCTTAGATTGATTTTTCCACTTAACATGGCTACTACAGTGTGGTTAGGGTATGGTTCAAAGATCATCAGTATGGTTAAATAATAAATGTTTATACTGACAATAGTTTTAGACCGAACACACATCTTTATCCTCCTCCTGAACCTCCACACTTTATTTTACTTTAATATATGACATGTCAACACGTACCTCCTGCATTACTACTCCATCAGACCTAAAGAGAAAAAGAAGATCGGCAGCAGTGTGATGCTCCACCAATTAATGAGCAATTTGTATCTGACCTCTGATGAGGTCATTGAAACAAAAATGTATGGTGTTAAAATGAATTTGCGTTAACGCGTTATTATCGCATTAACTTTGACAGCCCTAAAAAGAATATACAAACACTTGCAAAATGGTATGTTCTTGTGCATTACAGGATAATCCCTCTGCATGCTTCAGCTAGCCTGTATGCAATCCTCAGAACTCTATAACCATAGAAACCTCGACACCTTTCGTTCTTACCACTTCTTTTCTGCTTCTGGTGTCTGCTTCTTTTTTTGTCACCGTGTCGAAATGGCATATACTGATACAACCCCTTTGTGCCCAGATTATGCGCTTTTCACTTTAGACCATGCACTATAGATCATTTAAATAGGGCCCGCAGTCACTTAAACCAAGTAAGAGTAGAAGAGCTATGAGTAAGGAAAAGTCTGCTAGCCGCTAGGCTAATTCGTGCAGTGTAAAATGGCATAGATTACAGCACAATGCACTGCAGAATGATTTATGTTTTGTTTTGTAATGATTATGTACTGATGTGGGACACACAGATAATATTATTGAAAATACATGCATACTGGTCGTCCTTTAATCACAAGGTACTGTAGGCGGTTCGATCCCCGGCTCCTCCTGTCCGCATGTTGAAGTGTCCTTTGAGCGAGACGCTGAACCCCAAGTTGCTCCCCGGGCGCTTTACAGCAGCCCACTGCTCCCTAAAATGCTTAGGATGGGTTAAATGCAGAAGTCAAATTTCATGTATGTATATTATGTATGTGAAGATTAAAATAAAGTGTAATTTAGAGATTGTTGAGAGTGACGAAAACATGCTGCAAGTTGAAAAAAGGCTCAGTAATCTTCTTCTTTTCAGCAACGTGCGTCTAGCAAAGCCACATCCACGGCAATCCCTCTGCTCACCACAATTAGATCTGTCACAGTGAATGTAAGAGAGTAAATACGGCAAATCCACAGAATATTCAGTGATGAGACAAGATAATCCACCATGGCTTCTATGGGTAATATTTTTAAAGCACAATATGGCCTGATCAAGTAAAATATGTCCATCTAGTGCTGCGGTGGTTCTATCAACGGGTGACATAGGATGCTGCACAATAAATCAACACCTGTTTCCCTAGGTACTTAAAAATATATGACAGGACTCCCTCCACCCTGTGCATCAATTATTGCTGCTGAACGTTATCACAATATTACATGAAATATAAATGCATCCTGGGCAGCATTTCCCACCCAAAGGTAATGACTTTTGTAGAGTACTTGCATACTGTATTAACATAGGCTTCTCTGGAGACAGGGTAGAAAATGACCTACCTACAGTAGCCTATCCTGTTAGTGGTTCCATCAGAGCTCCAGCAGAGTGAACAGTATGTGGGCAGCCATGCAGAGCCAGTCCCACACACATAAATAACGTTGAACTGTAAACAGTGTTTCTAGCCTCGACACTTCTTTCACCTTATGCAGAGCCACGCTGTATTGATTTGCACAGACAATGTGTCAAGGTTTCTAGCGGGTATGGGAGCATGCATCCCGCCAGCCTCACTGACTTTGTTGTGGAGCATTTTGCATTTAAGATCCCTTAAAATCAGCTTTCATCCCAGCCACCAGGACATGGGGGATTTCAGTGGGGAGGGACTTTTCCACAAGAAACATGAAAAAGGTTTAGCCTTGTCTGTTACACAAGGTAAATGGTAAATGGGCTTGCATTTATACAGCGCTTTTCTAGCAATCCCACCGCTCAAAGTGCTTTACGCTACATGTCAACATTCACCCATTAACACACACTCAGGATCTAAACCAAATACTCACTGATGCACCGATGGAACAGCCTTCAGGAGCAATTTGGGTTTAAGTATCTTTCCCAAGGACACTTCGACGTGGAATGGAGGAGCCGGGGATCGAACCACCGACCATCCGACTGGAACGATTCACCTATCTCCCCATTTGATACTATCACGATACTTGGTTGCCGATTCTACAAGTATTGCGATTCAATATTAGGATTTATTGCAATTTTTGTTAACTTTTTTAACACTAGACCATGGGAAAAAGTTGAATCATAAACGTCTAGGGACTTTTACTTTGGAAAATATCTATTATAGAAAATATCTATTATAGTATTATGTGTAGTTAACACCTTAATTTGAAACCGGACGTAGTCACATGTGTATACTTCCGCTAACTTCGCCAAGTCCGTCGTTAGCTCTTACCGTCTCTGTTCTCTTTATACATCCATGGTCAGCTCCGTTTGACAGTATTTAACATAGATGTCAGTATATGGGTGCTCTACAGTTGTAGCGTCGGCTGATTTGACCACGGAGATGCAAGCGACGGCTGGCTTGACCGCACCTTACCACAATACGATAACGTTTCGTGTCCATGACAGAGTTAGCATGCAGCTTTAGCCATGATGTCTGCTTTTCCTGTCAATGTGTGAAACCCAAAGTGTTTCCATACTTTACTGTATGTGTAGTGTTTACTAAGTTAGATTTAAAATGTGAGGGTTCAGGTCGTATCCACGCGGACCCTCCGCTGTTTTGTACTTCCTCGTTGTGGCCAGTTGGGGTTTGTTTTGGTTGACGGACACGGATCGGATATGACGTAAAGTTACTCAGACTGCAACAATTAAAGCGGTAAGTTCCTTCTACCTCCGCATAGACTCAAATGAAGCAAATATGTTGATTCTGGCATTAAAAATCGATTTCAAAATCGTAAAAAAATTCGATATATATATATAGGTGAATCGATTTTTTTTTTTTTTTTTTTTACCCCTAGTGGATGACCCGCTCTACCGCTTGAGCCATAACCGGGTTGCTATGAGTATCTTTCCATCCAAATAAAATACTTGCCATTAACCAGATGTCCTTCCCTATATGGTTTTCATCACTTCTCAATACATGATGTTGGACAGAATAAAGGGAGAGCAGCTTTCCCTGATTTTGATAGCCCCCGGTTTACTGCAGTTTTAGCTCTGAGATATAATCAAACACCCAGGGCAAAGGGACACACACAACATTTGTGGACCTGTCTCCCATAAATGGAACACTGGTTCATGCAATTCCCGTGCAATTTGGACCATGTATGAGAACGAAAATTGCATAAACTAGTTCAGCTTGTGCCCTTAAGTGAAATGCATTAGATGCTCAGTATTGAGTGAAAGACCTCATTTAATTTAAGTGCAGTGCACTGCAGATATTCTTGCATCCCTTCAGGAATTCATTGCTTGATCAGGGCAAGGCTTATTCAACCCTAAAGCCGCCCACACATGATCAGCAGTAAAACTGCTTTGAGCTGGCTGCGCCATTGTTTTCCTATGGGGAGAGCTGTGGCATCCGACAAGGCGGAAGCGCTGGCGTGGCTCACCGCTCGAAATTGCCACCGAGCGCTGCGCTCAAAGTTCAAATTATTTCAACTTTGACCGTGGTTGCTGCTGACCCTTTCAAAGCGCAACCAAAGGGGCGGTGTTTGCAGCATAGGGCCAATCACAAACATGACAAATCCACTGTCAGCGGCACATTTTACAAACAAAGAGCAAACTATAATATTAGACAAATACGAAGAAGTTAAACACATAATCCAGACTAAAAGTAACAGTTGCAGCTGCCAAATGATGGAAGGACAGCTGGCAAAAGAAACTCCCGATGTGTGAATGCGTAAATTAACAGACTTATTAATTTAACGGAATACTCAAAAGTCAGATATAGTCGTTTAGATGGGGCAGTGATATTATAAAAAACTTTCTGAATATAATGAATGAATAGATTACACTTCATAATTGCTTTTGACAAGGTTGTGGCGTGTGTGACTATTTCAGCCTTCTTTCAGCTGCGCCCCCGACTGCGCCAGTGTGAAACGGACTTGAGAGCAAGTTAAAAACATAAATATAAAAACATAATTCAAAGCGGTAAGCACCCACAGCATAAATCCAGCTGTCCTTCCTGCATTTGTCAGTTTAAACTGTGTTGCTTTTAGCCTGGATTATTACTTAAACTTCTTCGTCTTTGTGTAATATTTTCATGCGATCCGCGCACCGAGCTCTGATTGGTCAGTAGGCGGTGCTTTCATAGGAGTTGATCTCTTATCTGGAACATAACCTGCTCCGGAGCAGGTTAGGTGCTCAGCATAAGTTACCATGGCGATCCACCCCGGTAAGAAGTGAACCACCGTCGTAGGACGGAAAACCCAGAGTTAACCCTGAAGTTACCTCGCTAACCCCACATCCTGCTTCGTAGTACAGGCCTCTGCTCTGTCTTCTCTGTGGACTCCTTCTCCCGTTTACTAACACTGGATGTTGCCAGGCTGTCACTCCGATCAAAACTGGCCAATAGGGACGTGTCTTACATCTTTCAGCGTAGGTCCCGCCCGCGAGATTCAGGTCAACAGCAAGCAAAAGTTTCCAATTTGCAAACAAATGTTTTGGGTTGATAAACAAAAGTGTTTGATTCACATTAATACTTTTTTTAATCACAAAGTTCTTTTACTTGCAATAGAACATTATTTCATTGCAGTGTAGTTTTGCTCTCAAACATTTTCTGTTTGACTGCATAATAAAGAAGCAAAAGTAAATCCAGAGCCCTGCGCCCTTCCTCACGGTGAGCAAAGAGCAAATTTCTTATCATCTGACGGCAGCTTAAGGGTACATTTTTCTGCTTTTTTATAGTTTACCTCATACCGCAGGCTATCTTGACATCTCAGTTAGGCTGATAATGTGGCATTCTGGACTATTCAATCAAGTCCATCCCGGGACATGTCACTGCCGGAGGAGGCACCGTGTGAGATGCCCTGTTACAATCACTACAGGAAATAAGAGATTAAATTGCTTCTCTACTGCTCGCTCTCATATTGGATGAGCATATTAGGAACTGAACCAAATGCACTTTCTGTTCATCCGTCTTGTATACAGTATACTTTGCAAAAGCTGGTACTGTTGTTTTATTGCACTGTGAGGTCTCCAGGGACGACAGCAGTTTGGCTTTCCAGCTCTTTGCCTTTCATCCCACTTCCTTCGTTTCTGCAGAGCAGTGAAGGCTTAAAAAGGAGAGGAGAGACATAAACCCCACTGTCAAAGTGACCTGCTGTTTGTGCAGCAGGGCAGGGACCACCATCTGGTGTGCAGGCTCATTCCTCTGGAGGTGTGGCCGCACAACTGGCAAGTCAATTAAGACCAGGCAGGGCGGCATTTTATTTATACAGCACATTTTATGCACAAGGGGAAACTCGGCTGCCTCTAGCTTTGATGGCAGTAAACTGACGCAATCAGCAGATAAAGCCCCGGCATAACGTTTTAGTGCAATGCTAAATATTCCACTGACAGTGTTTGACTTTGGCAAGTGCATTTTAGTCTCCACGGGCCTGGTTCTGATCGTTTAAAAAAGAAAATGAAAGGACAAAACACCAGACTTGCTCTGATGCAACGTGGATTTAGTTTCTCATAACTCCCACATGGCTGAACATGGATGCATGAAAGACAATAGATGGTTTACCCTTTAACCCTGAGCTGTATCACTGTGGAAGAGACTGTCAGCAGTGGATATTAAAGCTTTTAATAGTGAGACTCCCAGGGTGCTGGCCAATCCTCTCTGCTTAATAGGCGTGTAAAATTAATTCAAGGCCGTTGTGTCAGAGAATTAGCTGTGTAATGCTGTGTAATGCTGTGTAATGCTGTGTAATGCGTGGCTTATGCTGCACCACTGGGCAGCTACCATGTCCTATCCTGTAACTTTTACCTCAGCTTACGAGATGCTCAACTTTCTTCACCAGCACCCTAGTTAACTTCTGCTCTTTGTTTGGTGTTGGTCAGGTAGCTACACTTTGCTTGTGGGAGCTGTTTTGCTCAAAACCAAGTTGAATGGAGGAGTTGGTGAGAGCGGGAAAACTGAAACAATGAGGTAAAAGCATAAAGCATAGACTGTATAAAATATGGACGTAGTCTCCCTGACGTCACACATAGTTTCTGAGGAGCTGTTGTGAAAAGTGGGTGGCTCTGGCTGTCGCCATTTTGGCAGTGACGACTCTCAGCTAATTCAAAAATTGGGCAAGAGGTGTGGCCGATCGCGGTTTGTTTGGGTTGACTGATACGGAACAGATATGATGTCACAGAGTCTGTGTTGAGTTTCAGTGTGTTTGGGAGTACAAGTGACCCTTTCACATTACATGGGCTAATTTCAGCTTGGGTGCAGTAGGTTCAAGAGAAAGTAAAAGCCATTTTCATGCAAACATAACAATCTGGAATTGACTCGTACCAACTCATGTAAGTTTTCAAGGAATTTCTTACAACTTGCTTGTCTGGTGTACTTAGAGTAATGTGATATATGGTTCAAATCTGACCTTTTGCTGTTTAAATAAAAAAGCTTAATTTGTTAACAACAGTATTGACCTTTCCCTTTCCCTTTTGGTGCTTGAAATTAATGTGTGAAAAGTGGAAAATGCCACCAAAGTTTGATACTTTTACAATTCTAAATAACTCCCATGTACAATCTTTAGAAGCCTATATGATGCAGAAAACTTAAATATCAAGTTTTTTGTGTTGTCAAATAGCAAAATTTAATGTCATGAGCCCTGAAATTATTGGGTTCTGATTGTCGAAGCTGTGAAAAAAGTGATTTGACAAGTGACAGGTTCATATTTTACATTGCACGAACGATGAGTATCTATAAACATAAATTCATAAAATGCAGAACTTCTTTAAAATACTGTGATGTTTGTGAAGTTTCACTTTCAGCCCAAGATCATTTAATCTTGAGAGGAACTTTTCTTAGTGGGTGGTGAATTATCTTTTGTGCTTTCACCTTCAGTTTTATTTACTTATATTTATTATTTATTTATTTATGGAATATGGTAGATGTCCATCCATTCACCTCCATTCATCTGTTCACCTGTTTGCCAACCATTCATCCATGAGTTTTGAGGGAGAAGTCATATTTCCCCTAAGTTTAATTGGAGCTTTATTTCCCTCCTTAGTCTTTGGTTTACTCGTGGATTTCTATAACACCAGATGGGACAATTACCACGGCAAGGCTTAATAACCTTCCATTTTTGTCACTTTTCCTCAGTTAATCCCCATCAGCTGACGTCTGAGTAATTAAATTCTATAACCGAGCTTGGCTCGTGCTTACGGATGATTACGGAGACGGTGCAACGTCGACATAAATCACAGTGACACGCACAAGAAGGCAGCTGACTCACTTATTTTCCCTTTTACACTGTAAATGGATTTTGTTTCTAACATTTCATCTGTCTTCAAATGCCAGACCTATTCTTGTGTTAAACAAGCTGCCTGTTGTTGTTAAAAATAGCGCTAATGAAGAAGACATAAATTAGAATAATATTTTAATGTGAATTGTTTTGAAATTGTTTATTCTTTCATGCATATATTAATTTTAATTGATAGAAACTGGTTTTTATTAGTTTTGATAGAGGTTATTTTTTTTTTTTTCTATAAATACAATGATCAACACAGAAGTTATGAAGGCAAGAGTGATTCAAATAGCTTCCTGTCAGAGCAGAGACCTCAGTGTGGGATCTATTTGCAGATAGTCTTTCTTGACTTCACAGGAAAGATGACCTGATACTGTCCACTTGGCCTCCTTACTGAATCCCATGGCTCCAATTAAAGCCTCATGATTGGGCTTAAGTGTGCCGCAAAGCTTGTCAAACTAACTGCAGCGCACAGTGGTCCTCTAAAGACAGATGGTTTGTCAAAAGTCAGGTGTGGGCTAAAAGGTACACTCTCAACCCCCTGAGACCCGCTGGATCGCGGGCTATCCCGACCGACTTTATTGTTTTTCAGAGGCTGTAGTAGGTTCTGTTTTAAATGTAGGGTGAAGTTACAGATATCATATGAAACTACAAAACCTAAGGAGACTAAATAACGCTCCAAAGTTAAGCTAAATTTTGGCAGGAAAAACTGGCATGGCCATTTTCAAAGGGGTCCCTTGACCTCTGACTTCCAGATATGTGAATGAAAATGGGTTCTATGGGTACCCACGAGTCTCCTCTTTACAGACATGCCCACTTTATGATAACCACATGCAGTTTAGGGCAAAAACCATGCAGTTTTTTGCATGCAGTACAAATGTATAATTTTCGCCTGCTCTAAAAATGGTGTATATGTGAATGTTTCTACAGTCTACAGTCTTGGAATTGCATAAATTGTATAGATCTCACTGTAAAGCTGAGACTCATGTGGTTCCAATGAGCCCAATTGTATTCATGTGTGATGATGTTAGTTCTCAAAGTAGCCATTTCATTGAAGTGAGACCATTTTTTTAAACTTAATAAGTAGTTTTCAAGCTTGCATTATGAAAACTACTGTATAGATTATAAGATTCATTAAATGTGTATTGCTGGAAAAAACACCAACCATAAAGAGTATCAAAAATAAGGGTTTGATTTCATGAACATCTTAAGGATTATAACTTTAAGCAGGATTAACCATTGAAATGTCATTTTGCACATTCAGAAAAGGAAAGCCATCTGATATTGCAGTAAAAAGCACGACAAACCATCTACAAACCTTTCTCTGGTTCTTCATTCCAAAAGGATAAAGAAACGCTGGGCTCTAGGGGATGAGAGAGGCTTAGTATCTAATGTTGGGAGTTCAGCTTTTTCTTGGTTGAGCGCCCACTTGCTCCTGTTCAGCAGACAGTTTATATTTCACCCTTCACTTCATTCCTTTCTGTGGTCAGACGAGTAAGACGTTATCGCAGTATGACCTACTGCAATTTTCAAATCCCAGGAGGCGCAAATATATAGTAACATTTAAAATTAAATATTGTCGTGGTGCAGAGATGTCCTGGCCTACACATCATGTTCTGCAGACTTAAAGGTTCAGTCGGTAAATTTTATAAAAAATAACTTATTGTCATATTTGCTGAAACTGTTTCTTTATCCTGGCAGCAGTCAATGAGACAGATAATCTGTTACATTTCAGGTTCCTCTGGCTCCTCAGCAATATATTTATTATATATTGTTGTTCTGTTATATAACATGTATTATTAACCATGAATAACTATAGAGAGATGTGGGATGCTCATCTATTCATATTGTTGACACCTTTAGTGCTTTACATTTTACAGAGGTGTTTTTCTAAGCACACTGCAGCAGTGATGCCAGTATTTAACAATCATTTACTTGACTGCAGCTCCAAATCCCCCCCAAACCAGCATGGGCCTTTCTGTCAAATCTAGCAATCCAGCACCTACCAGCATTTCCCGCAGCAGTTTATCGCAAGGTGGGCTGCAGTTGTTGGCCACATTGGCAAGGAAATTCCCACTCAGTTAATATTTTATTGTATTAATGAATCTCATTTGGACCAAACTGTCACCTGAGTTTTCAAAGTTGAATACAGTAATTAAGCTTGACAACGCCAGGTCAGAGAGTGTCACGAGGCAGAGTGATGAATTCAGGGAGCAGCAGAAGATCAGAGAACACATCGCATCCTCTTTTTAAAGTGGAATTTCATATCAGAACGTGTTGTACATTGGACAACAACATTTCTGTAGTTAAAGCTAGGGTAGGTAATGTATTTTAGAATTTGTTTTTGTTATATTTGTTTAAATTTTCTTTACATCCCGACAGCAGTCGATAAATCAAATGCTCTGACCTTTATCTTTGGCTATCGCAGGACTGTAATAAGCACGTCCAATCATTTCATTTGTGCCGAATGAAATGATTGGACGGGCTACCTGCTACCTGCCTGCCAGTCTACCTACCTGCTTGCCTGCCCGTGCACTCATTCGGCACCAGAGTCTTCCACAAGCTGCTTGCTTGCTTGCTAGATTTAGCGACTTTTGGAGCTTTAAAACACCTAATCCATTGCAAGACATGATTTGCTTCTGTTGCATATGCTTGATCTCCTTTCTTATTATCTACGTATTACTCCATTACAAACATCCCAGAGCGACAAAAAACACCATCGGAGGGGGGGAGATGCTCTCTAGCCAGATGTTGAAAAGGTGTAAATGCATCCGTCTCTTCAAGACACATATGTAATCTTTATTCCCATAGTGCGACTGTGTCAGTAACAGTCTGTGGAAATATCCACTCACTGTCTGATTTTCTTAATACATCCGTGGTCTGTCTCCTTTGTCATTGTGATAACGGCAGATAATGTGACACTAAAAGTTGTTCACTATCTCACTAAAGCAACAAGGAAAAGTGGCTGCTGTGATTTCTATACATCAAATACAAGGCGCACCAAGCTGCTGTAGCGTTAATCTGATCTCTGATCAGTTCAACCACGAATGATCTGTGTGGGTGAGAGGTTCATTACCACCTCTTTCTGTACTGGAGGAGGCAGACACTACCGGTGATTTATTTACTTATATTAGTGATATTGATGTTGAAATTCAGCTTTCTATTCTTGTATCTTTTAATCGCTAGGACCCCCTCTCCTTTCCCCCCTTGATGTACCCTATACCGGCTTTTTGTATTTTATTGTCTTAACCATCTCTTGCTGTAAAAAAACAATTTCCCTTCGGGGACTAATAAAGGTGAAAGTATAAATATATATATGGCTGAGTGTGAAAGAAAGTGTCTTAAATCTCATCTGGATTTCATCAGGATATGAGACACAATTGTAAATGGGGCCGAACGGTTTTGCTGTAGGCGATCTTCATCATCAGTTAAACAGCAGCATCCTTGCAACAGCAGACTGACGGAACTGAACGAGAGCATAATCGAAGCAATAGACGATGCCTTTTTGTCCGGATAGTGGCAGAGCCTGCAGGGCTGTCGGTCCATGATCCAGATCTACAACGCCTACTGGAAAACCAGTGGTGGTCACCTCCTGACCTTTTGTGTAGCAACACTCTCACATTTTTAATTTCCCTTGACCAACACTTTGGTAAGCTATTGTAAAAGCACATGTCCAGGTTTTGATTTATCGGCAGATAATAATGATCCCCAGAGGTATAAGGTCAAACATAAGGTCAAAGGTCATAAGGTCTACACAATCTAATGGGCATATTGCCGTGGGATTTACCAAGGCCACTCAGGATTCCTTGATAATGAACCCTTTCTACTTTGGAAAACTATAAAATAATCATAATCATCTGTTAGCAAATGAAAATATAAATCTCCTAATTCTCTTAAGATAAAGTCTGGATAGAGCCTGTGAGAAAATTCATGGTGGGCAGTTACAGGTGGCAGTGGACTTAATTAATCAATTAACTGTGGAATCCCATGTGCTGTCTGCACTCATTTACAATGTGTTTCATCATCACAGTGCTGGCTGGACCCTCTGGTCACAGGGCAGCCTGCCAGATATTACAATCGCTTTAGTCTGGCTTGTTTGGCAGGAGTCAAAGACAAACAGTCTACCACCTGTGCTGCGGGAAGCAAGACTATCTGTATCAGAGAAACAGATTTATTTAGTGCTTCACTGCTCATAGATCATTCAGTAGTTGAGGATTTAGAAGTGTTTGTTAGATGCATATATGGACATAACATCAGGAACAGTATTGTTATAAGGGCTGGGACGATTTGCCTATCTCTCGATTCGATACCATCCCGATACTTGGGTGCCGATTCGATATGTATTGCAATTTTTAAGTATTGCAATTCGATATTGCGATGTTTTGCGATATATTTTTTAACACTAGACCATGGGGAAAAGTTGAATCATACACTTCTAGGGACTTTTACTAAGGAAAATATCTAAATGAATACAGTTCAGCATGTATGTAGTCAGAGATGTCCTGAAGTCAAATATATCAGTCATTGTCAGGCATTATTTATTTTTTTCCAGCAACCCAAAAATCTAAGAATAAAGACATTTCCCTCACAAATTAGTGATATTTTCTTTTTAATTCATAAGGGACATGTAATGTTTAATACTTTTGGTTAATATAATCCAATCCACCATTTTTCTATATATGTATTTTGTATATACAGTTCCCTTTGTTGACACCTTATTTTGAAAACCGGACGTAATCACACGTTTATACTTCTTAGCTCTGAGCTCTCCCGTCAGGTCCGGTCTCTTTATACATCCATGGTCAGCTCCATTGGGGCTGTTTGAATGCATTTATCATAAACGTCAGTATATGAGGCAGATTTGACCACGGAAAGGAAATGTGGAACCTGTTTTTGTTGTGACGTTTTGAAGAAAATTAATTGTTCGAAGGTTTTAACTAAGTCTACAGACTGATGGATGTTCGGTGGTCCAACATGTTTCTGAAGTTTCTGTTTAATGGGTACTCAGAAACAGTAGAGTTATCAAAAAAAAACTGTATCCTTCATCTCTCATACATTTATGTAGCTGTGAAGGTAAATCAGTGTCGTTTCCACTACATTAAAAAGGGGTAAATCGTTTGTTTGGCTGGAGCTCAACTTTTCATCCCATTCCATCTGTTTTCATTTGGCTCAATGAATAAAGGAGCTCTTGACATTATCCACAGCTAAAAGTCAGAGAGAGAGAGAGAGAGAGAGAGAGAGGGGTGGGAAGTGAGAGAGAGAGGGAAATCAAGTCTGACGCAGGTCCTTAGTGGGCAACTGTTTATCAAGACCGGCTCTTATTTTTGACAAAAGCTGAAAGAGTTGGCAACAAAAGGTCATTTGGATTCTTCTCATCCCAGCGTCTGTTCAGTCTTCTGGCTATTCAACTGGTTAATCAGACATTGAATGGAGTCCATCACCACAATGCCGTCTCAATAGCCATGTTGATTATTGGGGCGTCTCTTATCTGCGTTCACCAGGGGCTTTATAGTAAACAGCGGGGACCGAGGACCGAGCATTACACAAAAACAATTAGCTGAACATCCCTAAAGGCGCAACGAAGCCTGAAAGAGATTTAAGATCAGTGCTGAGAACAGATTTGTTCAACCTGAAGTCCCTCTACCAATTTAAGTTCAGTCTCCAGAGGATAGACTTATGGATTAGTTTGTGCAGTTCATGTAAATTGTTTGGTTGTTATCCACTGATAATACAAAAGGTGACATGAGGACAACTCCTCTCATAATGTCTCTACTGCTCATGATATAACAGTAACATAATATAATCATTATGTTGTGGATGTAATGAGTGATTCCATTAATAAATGATGTAACTGGGTCAATCACATTGATTTGAAATGTCCACAACTGGCTGCCAAAACTCCCGTCCAGTGTTATCATTATTATAACATTTATACAATTCACTGTTTCCAGTCATTCTAGCACACATGAATCCATGTCAAGATGTCCATCATATATGATTCAATAACTGCTTCTTCGTCAGTTGCCCTTTAGGCACTTGATCTCTAGCTGTCTCGGTACTCGGTGGTTAAAAACACCAAACTGCGTTTGTGCTCGGCCGCTCTCATCTCAGTGTTGATATGTAACCTGCTCTCACCTCGCTCTCACCCCACTCTCACCCCGGCTGTATCCAGAGGAAAAAAATCTGTTTTTAAAACAAGGTTTAAAAGATTTAAGACAAGAGATTGAAGATGAAAACAAATCTTCTTGACCTTGGAAAGTTGGCACCATTGTATTGGACAATTAGGGCAATTAGATAGTCATAGGACTCCTTTGATTCTGTCTGCGAGTTTAAAACGTGGGATGGCTTAGTGGTATTTCCAATTTGACAGAGGATCTCCAGTGGAAAAAATAAAATCTTGTGACCAAGTTGGACGTAGTCTGATATTTAATATTCCCCTCGGAAATTCAATGTTTATTACATTATAGACAGAAACTTCATTACTAGGTTTACCCCAGCTAACCTTTATATAAACCCTGTTTATATATCATTTTGTCTATGGAAGATGTTCAACGTGGTGACGTTATGAACAAACCGTTTCCTACATCCTGCCCCCGTTAAATACCGTCTCTTTGCCCGTCAAGCCTTTCTTTCTTGGATGGCGAATAATGCAGTTTACAATAACATTGGTGTCAGATTTATCACTCAAAATTCTTGTTCATGTTAAGCCTCCTTAATATTGACCACTTTAAACAAGTCTTCATCAAAACAAAGCACTGAACATGGATTTAGATGAAAAACCTTTAATGAACAGCTCCTCTCAAAAAATATTCAAATTTCTTTAGCTTTGGTATCAACTCATGTACATTAATGTATACAAGATATCAACAGCACATAGAAAACAGTTAGTGGCTAAAAGTGAATTACAAAAAAATCATACACTGTAATCGTATGCAGTAGCGAAAAGTATCACACCACTTATACAGTAGATTAGACATTCACTGACGACACAGCATCGAAGCACTGCTTTGAGAAACTCCAGTTATCTTTATATTGCAGGTATGGATGCACTGATCCGACTTTTCAGTCCCAATACCGATACTGATACCTGGGATTTGGGAATCGGCCGATACCGAGTACTGATCCAATACCAGTGTTTAATTTATAAGCTGTGTGGAAGTGACTGGGATCTCGGGCTGTTGCATTAACCGCAATATTGCAATATAGCGCTATTGACAAGCCAACTGAAGGGGATGCCAAGCAACTGCCACAATCGCTGTGTTCACATCAAACTCTTTTGACTTCTTTGCAATGGGAGCGCTGCATATTTACACCATGCTACAATCGGCAGCAGCGTGACAAGGCGCTGAGCGTCTATTCTGCAACTTTGCCCTACTGTGTTCTGCATTTAACAATAAACAGGTATTTAATTTGTTTTAAAACTATCATCTTTGTCATTTAAAAAGCAACAATAAAGTTTATTTATATTGCTCTAAAATCAGGATAAATTGTGTAATTTGCAAAAATGAAAAAAATGGCAATAATATTGTATATTGTGCTGTTGAGCCAATCATCACCGCAGGGGAAATTCCTTCACCACGGCAGCCCCGCTGGGATCATTGTATTATGTGTAAGGAAACATCAGGCTTGACTTAAACATTACTTTCCTAACTTTATAACAAAATGTTACAAATAAATACATAAATACTAAATTAATTTTTTTTTAAAAATACTAAATTTAAATTTTAAAAATTAATTAATTTACTGAATGCTTATTTATTATTAAAACAATAAATTGTGCACCAGCAAAAAAATGAAAAATGAAAAACATTAACAGGAAATAAAATTCAAGTGTAACCCTTTTCAATGCAGTAACAAATTGGTGGAACATTAAACTATAATTAAAATTCCATTATATAATGTATTTAAACATATAATTAAATTGAATAGATGGGCCCCATTATCACAGATACCCGGTCCAGCTATTTGAGTCAGTATCGGCCCGATATCGGTATCGGTGCATCCCTAATTGCAAGAAGGATAAAGTGTCAAATCAGTTATCAAAAAATTTAACAAGATGCAGACAAGCACATTGCAAACAATATATACAGAACAAACTTATTCCATCTAAAATACATCTGTTGCCTTGAGTAAAGTCCTCTTGTTATGTTCCGTGAAACACTGGAAAATAATTTCTGTTTCTTTTAATGGTACCAATTATTCAAAGTCTGTTAAACACAGTAGACTGACTTCTGTAGAAGCAAATTGTTTGCTTTGGAATTTCTGAGAAGAAGCTGATGGCTGTCCACATGCACTGCTGACTATATATGTGCCCATGAGCAAGGCACTGAACTGCTAATCATTGTTAAGGATGTTTAAAGATCCCTCACACATTAAAGGGCCTGTGACATCAGTTTTTTTAACACACAGTACACCCTGCACTTTGAATTTGACCAAATCCAGCACAGCTAAAAACAAAAACCAGATTTCACAGCTTTAAGTACATGTGGAAATGTCTCAGTCCAGAGTGGCATACTTTTTCAGGATTTCTGCCGATACCAAGTATCTGTATCAGTGCTATCCTCTGAACATTACCAGACACTGTATTTCTCCAAACTCATTTGCATATGACATTGCAACAGTGCACATGCATGTCGTTATTGAAGGAACTACACAGTAACTCCAACATGCACTTATTTCACTATCCTGACAAAACTTGAATGCCGCTAGCATGCTACCAATGCTACTTCGAACAGACCACCTATTAAACCACTTAATTCAAAACTACTTATACATTTTAAGGTGAAGAGTGATGAATTAAATGAAAATGAATGGCAAGGATTAAAAGCTAAAAAGAGTGATACTTTAAAATCATTACCAGTACATTCCCATTACTCTAGTCTCTTATCTTTTTAATCTTGTCTACTCTAGAAAAGACTTCAAAATGCTTGGGGTAATAAACAACTTGTGTTCTTCAACCTCCGTTTATAACCACAGTCAGTACAAAAATACATCTTATCCCTCATCCTACACCCTGAACACATTTCTGTTATGCCAAAGGGAATGCTTTTACCAAACATTAGATATTGCACAAAATAAATGAGCCCTACAATCCCTCTTCTGTTGCCATAACAGTCTTGACAGCGCTTTCTCCAAAAATCGGGATGAGAACGTAATTTAAATGCCCATTCCTAGCAAGACAGATATATCGTTTTTTTCTCTGCAGAGAAACGCAGACTCCCAGCTTCAGCAGATTTATATTGTCCAGAGGCAGTCCAAGATTTGCTTTTGTTACCGGTCCATCATGTCTACTGATGCAACATTCGCGTTAAATCCACCTGGACTTTGGCAGGCTGCTGCTCTCCAAGCCTCAGTAACACCATCATTATTAATGACTTCCTGGATGGGGACTTTGGGGATTTCATGGTTATAGCCAATCATCAGCCGTTAAAGTGGGCCACTAGTGATACAACAGGTTTGTTGATGTCTGAAGAGGGGCCTCTGGAGACATCAATGGTTGGTTCCACCGAGGGGCCCAGTTGGGGCATGGTGGAGACCGGTTGACCCAGGGAGGCTACCATAAATAGGAGGTCGTTGGTGCGGCGGGGACCGGTGACTGCTACACCCCTCACGGCCTTGGTGGCGACCTTGGAGGAGCTCTTTATGCTGGAGCCTCGTCGAGGAGCCTCACAACGCAGCAGGGCTTGGAAACATCTGTAAAACTGGGGCAAGCATACGACACAAACACGTGATCAGAAATGTACTGTACTGCAGAATTAGTTAAGGAACCACAGAGGATGAAATTGTAATGACTAGCCCAGAAGAGTCTTTTTGTAATATGTTGTTAGACACATTTCGTCTGAATGCAATAAATATAAATATTACATCTATAACATATGTTGCCCAAACATGAATTAGATTCAGGCTGCTGTTTCCTCCAATGGAAAGTTAATTTGCCTCAATCTCTCTCTCTCTCTCATGTGGAACAATACTGCAAGGGACACAAGTTATTTGTAAAGTTTCCAAAGTAAATTAGATATTCAACTAATTACATTCTCAATCATGAGTTTGAACCATTACTGCATTATCAACTGGATAAGTAACGTGTGCTTATAAAGAGTGCTAACCTCGACAACTCAGCTGTATTCTAACGTTGACTTATAGCTATCCTTATTAGCTAGACTCCTTGCATGCTTGCTCATAACTTATTTGAAGAGTTGGGTCTCCGAGATTGACAGTGTTGTGTTCAGAACATAGGTTAACTTATCGGAGTTAACTTGAATGCATCAGTTTTTGACATAATTGTGCAGCATGTCTTTCATCTTCTAACGTAATACCAGAGAACGTCTCTTTCTCTCTGTGTGTTACTCTGCAGTGCATGTGCGATAGTCAGCAGACCCTTCTTGCGATAGCAGAACGAACAGGTACGGGAGGGGTAGAGCGAGGGGAGATTGTCCTCTAGTTAAAGGTGTCGTTCTCTCAGACAGATTAAAAAAAAAAAATGCTAAAAAGGGTTAATATACCTGGGCGGCCTGCCCAAGTAAAGTCTATGTGTGGGAAACACTGATGATGAAAATGAGGCACCCTCGACCAGTGGAACTGGAGGTCTCATGCTCTAATAACTTCCCAGTGGTTAGTCGGGAAGTGGCTGCAGCAATCTGTGTCACCGTGGTTCTTCACGCTGCTACGAGGCAGCTGTGGTTAGACATAACAACTCTTTGGTTATACAGACTGAGAGGGAAAGCTAAGAGGTCCATCACTGTCGCATCTCCGAAGAGGCTCTAAAGGGAGAGAGGGACGGCCCACTCTGCCACTCTGGATTCGCATCGTATCAACTTAATGAAAAGGAAAACAAAGATCGAGGTCCTTCTGCACTTCATCAGCCAATCAAAGTGGGCCTCTTGTTGGCTATTGCACTTTAGTTTCTGGTGAGACAAGATGGTCTGATTTGGGGCTGAGAACTGCACTGTAGATGAACACCCCCTGTGACTGTCTGGTGAACATTAATGCGGTTGTAATCCGTAGTATGTATCATTCAGAGCATATGTGCTCAGTTCACCTTGCAAAATACGCTGGCTGCCTGCCAGCAGTGGTGTGAGGTTAAAACCATCATTAGAGTCACTGCTCTCTTGCCATCAACTTGCTACAGGAATGAATCCTAAAACCCGGAAATGAGTTAACATTTTAGCACTTCCGGTTTCCTCGTCTGGAAGTCAATGGGTTTTTTGAATGGGTTTTTATTTAGATGCCTAAAATAAGGTCTGTGGTTAACACAAGCTTATGAGATTTTAACGTTTTGTTCTACGATATAAAATACATTAGTAAATATCCCACTCGTGAATTTGGAAACTTTTATGTTTCTTAAGAAAGGCGGTTACTCACAAGTGGCTAAATGAGACTACTAAACGTCATCGGGTCTGCCGTTACAGTCTTGTTTTGTATACTTGCGTTCATGCGACCGTGGTGTAGTTCGTTCATAGTCTAACGTTAGCTTTTTACTTTTGGCAATTGCAGTCACACTTCAAACATCATAAAAGTGGTGTTCATTTGTGGAGATTCTTACAGAACAAAATGTAAAAGTATCATAAACTTGTTTGCCGCAGAGAATATTTTCTGCAATAATCCAAAACCCAATGGAAAAATCCCATTGGCTTTTTGTCGAAGGAACTCGAGCGATTCTAACTTCCGGGTTGGCCTTCAAACATACGTCTTCCACCACTCTATTTGGACCTGTCACATTCTTGTAACTTGTATACGTCAGCAATGTCTTCCTCTCATGTGGGCTTTCTGTGAGAGAAATGTGGTCAGTGCCACAGCCATCCCTTGATAAAAGTTTTTTTTTTAAGGGTGGTCAGCACTTTGCCCATGAATGTTCCAGTTATTCTTAATGCTCTCCTATAAGAGTCATCCAATTTTGTTGGATTACTCGCACGCCGATGTCTATTGATACTGCCCTGGTACCAGCTCTGAGTGCAGCTGGAAGCCTACTTATATGCCCAGCGTGTTGCTTATGCAGAGTAGAGCTCGCCTCACCTCACAGACCGGCAATCAACATTAAACGTTGTCACTGACTGGACGTCAAAATCTGTCATCGAACATAATCGCAGAAATGTCAGTATCAAATTTCTTGTCTGGCGAAAGGGCTGGTTTCAAGTTGTGCTCATAGAACTAGGGTTCTGCATAACCTTTAATGTGTAAGCCTTCCTGGCATTTTTAGTTTAAAGTACGGTGATAGCCACTGGGTGTGACAAGACGGAGGTCAACTTTCTGAGGAGCTTCACACACTGAAGATCAATGACGAACTAGATTTCTTTCTCATCAAATTATCTAATCTCTGAAAACACCAAGGTCTCTTATTGGACTCAATAAAACAAGCATTACTTATGTATTCACACATGGCATCAACATGCATCTGAAAAGCTATTTTCAGTGACCATTTGTAACTTATTGTCAGCTTTAAATAATTAACTTCAATCATCAGTAAAATGATGGGAGATCAGTGTCACCAAAGTAAAAAGCTAAATTCTAATCATCGAGTTAATTGTGACATCTCCGTCAGCAGCAAGATTTATCAAGTGGCAGTTCATTATGAAACATTTTCCATCATTCGTAAACGCATTCTGATAAACATCCACAATGTGAGTATTGAAGTTCGAAATTCTACTCTGCAAGATTGAAGCTGTCAGTGATTTTCAGCATGACAGACGAGATATCATATCATTTCCTCAATCAGGGTAAACACCTCCACAAATGCTGTATTCTAACCAGCGGCAAGGATCTGACCACATGAAAATATTTTGTGGAAAGAAAGGACAGGCTGTCTCCGAGGCACAAAGGAAAGGCCTTGAAATGTATAAACCATCTGTCAGGGTATGATAAATAGTGAATGGACCCCATGATACATTTCTCAGTCCGAGAAACAGATCAGGATTATGATTTGATGCAGATCTCCCTGTTTTACACCAACCCCTGCACATCACTGAGCCCCAGTGTTACCAAGCTCAAAGTCCAGGTATCTGCTGATGGACAGGTAGGAAGATTCTGAATAATTAAGGACCCCAGCAGCAGGTTGAAAGCATAACAATGCATTCGGGGTATTTGGCTATACTTTAAATTCCAGGCATTTTCCAACCACATCCAGGACACATTCACAACACAGGCAGGCACTGGACCGCAATTTAGACTGTTTTTCAAGTCCTCTTCCTCAGCTCCTGTTATTGTGGACTCTGAAGACGCCACTCTTGAGTAAACGTAGTATACTTAGTATACTTAGCAGTTTCAGGTATACTTATAGTCTACTACATTTTCTCATGAGCGCAAAATGTGATGAAACTCTGTCACAGCATCTGGTTAGAGTGGAGATACCACAAAAGTCAAACGCACACATTAGAAGCATTTCAACTGTGAACAATATTATATGTAGTGATGGATATATGTGTATATATATAGAGAGAGATAAAGACAATCAAAACACATTTATGAAATACAGTTAAAGTGGCATGGGCCGAATGTTTTTGGCATCATTGGGCAAAAATAACCTTTCAGCATTTTGTAATTCAAATTTTCTGAGAGAAAACTAGACTTCTGCACCTCCTCATGGCTCTTGTTTACAGGCTTTAAAAAATGTTTAGCCCATCATGGGAGACTTTGGCCAATCACAGGTCATATCAGAGAGAGCGTTCCTATTGGATGTTCATTCAATGGAGGCAGCTGTCAGTCACTCTTGAACTCCGTTCAAACGATCAAACTAGGCAGCGCTGATCAAATATGAATCAATATTCTATTATTCTAATGCCTATTTCTCTCCTCAAATGTTTTAAAAAAAAATGAGAAAGTTTGCTCAGGCTGGTGGGCGGTGCTTGGTATTTCCTCAACTGATCTCAACATGGCGGAAGGGTCACAAACTTCCTCATTTTACAGCTAAACAGTACACTACAAGATGTTTCTGAAAACATTTTATGTGAGAAATAGGCATTACAGTAACAGAGTATTGATTCATATTTGAGCAGCGCTGCCTAGTTTGACCGTTTGATCGGAGTTCGCGAGTGATTGACAGCTGCTCAGAGACGGCAAGGCTCCAGCTCGG
>CAKAKR010061159.1:0-20060 GCA_916700685.1 Adelosebastes latens | reverse complement strand
TTTTTTCAGAAGATATTTTGGCGGGTAACGAGCCGCGGTCAAATGTTGCGATCGTCATTTCCGGTCAGTGCGCCGCAGAGTATTCGATTTGAGACGACACTACCCCGCTGAAATTTACGCACTACTCAAGTGAGTACAGAGTGCACAAAGTGCACCACATTGAAGTGTACTTCTGGAAGTACGTGGATTGGAACACACTCTGAGTCTTCATTTGTGGAGGGAGTCTTCTCATTGAGATGCATCTGTTGACATGCTGTAGTAGCACTTTTTATTTAATCCGTAGCACATTCAGGACTTCTCAGTTTGGCTTAAAATGAAGTATCCCACAGTCTTGAAAACAATGTGATACTGTGAAAGCTCCAGAAAAATCCAGTAAGTGGACCTTAAGTTAGGATTGTTTTGTCAAACTACTATTTCCAAGATAAAGAATGAAATATCATGCTTAACAATTATTTCTTCGGCATTCAACAACTACAACTTCCATTTTTTTAAAGACTCATGGGAGATGTAGTTAAATGCAAAAAAAACAAAAAACAGGCAAGAACATAAAAATATAGAATATGAATTTTGTTTTATAAATGTATGTAATTAGGTTTTTAAGAGGTACGTTACAGAGCAAACATCAGTCCAATGTACAGAAGGAAACCTGCAAAGCTAAAACTATTAATACGCATGCTTAAAGCACAGTTGTCCATTAGCAGCTGTGCGGTAAGCTAACAGTCTAACAGTGTGTCTTCGCCCACTGAAGCCTGAGGCAGGATATGAACTTTCCCTCTGTGTCGTGGGAATAGCCTCTTTAAAGGTGACATTTACAAAGTTCACACATTTTGAAGCATTGACAATCTTCCTCACACAAACTGTACAATCAGTAAGATGGATAACACCTGTTCATTTCATTGATTTTGATCAGGTTTTATACTATTATTTCTTCACTTCAAGAGACCATCTATCATTCAAAACAAACCTGATGGTTATTGTGATGGTGTTTCAGTCATAAACATTTTAAATTCTCTTGTAGATCGTCTTCCGAAAGATCAGTGATGTGAAACGAGAGGAAGAGGAGCGACAGAGACGGAAAAATGAAGCCCCTCTGAACTTACCACCGGACCACCCGGTACGAAAACTCTTCCAGCGCTTTCGTCAGCAGAAGGAAGCCCGCCTGGTGCCCGTGAAACCAGAACTAGATGATCATGATATCGAGAAGGGCCCTGTGTACGTAGACATCCCGATAGCCAAAACAGCCATCACAACTACCAGCATCGTCACGGTGACAGAAAGCCCAGCAACACCCTCATCTTCAACACCCTCATCTTCAACACCTTCATCTTCAGCAACCCCCAACTGTACTCCCTCAGACAAGGCGAAGCTGCAGGTGCCGGCTCCCGTTTCTCTGGTAGGAGGCCGGGCTGCAGAACCAGTCAAAGTCAAAGGCTGGGGTCGCTTCAAGGAGTCCATGGCCAAAGCCGACAACTGGAACAAAGTGTCTAAAGCCGAATCCATGGAGACTTTACCTGAACGGACAAAGGAGCATGACTCACAGATGTCTCTAAAGAAGACAGACTCATGTGACAGCGGTATCACCAAAAGTGACCTGCGCCTGGACAACGTGGGTGAATTCCGCATGACGCCCCAGGACCGTAGTCCCGTCCAGCCTCCGGAGACCAGGCATGCCTTCTACCCCATCCCAGAGCAAACGCTTCAGGCCTCGCTCCAGGAGCTCAAGCTCGAGCTGAAGGACGATCTCAAGAACCTGAACGTTCGAATGTCCGGCCTGGAGGCGCAACTCACAGAAGCACTTCAACTCCTCAAAGCGAGGAGGTCGAGTGCTGACTCTCAGCAGGCTCTTTTTGACATTTCTAGACCTGCTTCACCAGAACTGGACAAAGAGGACATCTTCTCCTGAAGGGTAGAAGGTTAGTTCATCAGGTTAACTGTGAACTCAGCTGGAATCCAGTAATATCCAGATTACTTGGATAGCTGAGGCCGCACTGGGCACATCATTTAGATTAGGCAACAGTGTGGTCTTTAAGACGCACCGGCCCTTAACATGGGGGTTCTACCTGTGGGTAAACAAGGGAACGCTGTGTTGAGAAGTCGAGGTCGTAGCCCAGATTTTGTTGCCACTGAACACTCGGAGGAAACACTGACAGCTCTATGTTTGTACATAAGTTTGATTTATTTTTCCATCTCACTATAATGGAAAAATAGCTTGAGTGGTTAGATTTTATCTCGATTTTGAGAGCGTCAATAGAAGTAGTTGTATCTCTGTTGGGAGGAGAATAGAAACAGCATGACCCACTGGTTTGTTACTGAATCATTTGTATGAGATTCTTTGCATGTCACATGAAATAGACGTGCGCCTCAAATTGCAGATGGTGCATATTTGATTCATCGAGGCCGCACAGCGAGTCATTTGCATTATTTCACCATGACAGCGGCAAAGGACAGTCGTTCCAGATGTTGAAACACTCTGAGTAATTTCCTCAAGCAATTGATGAACTCTTCTTATTATACCAACTGCCAGGATCATAATGAATTATACAACAGAGAACTCCGGCCAAGCAATCACATTTTCAAAGACATCTTTCAGCAGAGTTTATAATTCCCATAAACCATAGATGGGCTTGATGAAAGGGCAGCAGTGAGTAAGTCATCCATCTCTCCGGATATCTAGTATTTGTTATTCTCATATATAAACCACACACAATGCATATATATTGTATGAGAGCCGTGCATTTTTAGCTTCGGTGATGCATAATTAGGTGATGCAGATGGTACTGATAATGGCTGTGCCCCGTACCTTATTTAAAAACTGTCAAGAACATAATGATGAATGCCATTTTGCACAATATTTCTAAGATGAAATGTATTTATAATTAAACTAAAATTTCAAAGTGCAGGTTTGTTACAGTAAACAGACCTAGAGAGTCACTGGAACCTGTTTTAGTGGTGATTTTTGCCTTTAATGGCCACTGAGGTACAGCTTTGCATGCATAATTGAGTGTGTGTGTCTGTAATCACATTCACTGGAGAAAAAAAAAAGCATCATCCCATGACAATACAAGATATATGTTGACTATTAATAAGGGACAAAGATCATAAATGTTCAAGCTAAGTGTTTGCAGTGCAGGCGATCTCTTTCAGGACTCGCTTTGCTTTATTTAAAGGAAGACTTTGAATTACTTGCCGCCTGTTACCTTGAATTCTTTGAGAAAACATTATTATTCTCGCATGCCTGAATGGTGAATGAAGGATCCAAAAACAGAGAAAATTCTTTGCTATGTAAAACCTTGCTATTTAAAACATTAAACATTTATGCAGAAGTGTTTTAGATAGTCAGGTTTTAGCAAAAATGCATGTGTTTGGGAAGTAGTGAGCATCCGAATGGATAAATGACGCTTGGATTACACTGCTTGAGTTGTGTGAGAGTTTGTAAACGGATGTTTTGATGGATTCTTCATTCAGCGTAAAGGCATGCGAGAAAAACAAAGTTTTCTTCACAATTTTAATGTAGCACGCCACAGGGTGAGTAATTGATATAAAATGGTCCTTTTGGGGGTGAAATATTGCTTTAAGGCCAATATTTGGAGGCAATATCTACTTGCTTACAGTTTCCACTAACTTAACGTTCCCTAACAGCCCAGACACACCAATCCGATATCCAAGAGCTAGCGGCGATCAAGGCTGACACGCCGCCTTCGTCTTGGCCCGACAAGTTGCATTTGAACACACAGCAAAGACTACAGCCGACAGCCAGTTAGCACGTACATTCTGCGCCTGCGTGAGAGGAAATAACTCTCCACACCAGCAGACGACTGAAGTCTGTATCTGTCATTCAAAATGGGAAACCAGGAGACCGAGGATGGCGGATATACAAGCCGTTGTTATAATACGTACATGAAACAAAGCGGTGTTTGCCGACCATTTTCACACCACTCTCACTCACCACTTAGCTTCATTCCAGATGTTCATGTCGTAGTGAAAATATCCGTGTGTTGGAACGATCAGATGAGATGAAGATGAAAAATGAGACTTTTTGACTCGCTGGCTTTCCTCACTTCCGTTTCTCTTCTCGTGGACTGATTTACTTAAGCTGAAGAGCCAATCAGAGCGATTTCTCCCACCGACGGGCTCCCCCGCCGATTCAACGTGATGAATCGGCTGAAAAACCTCCGACACGGGCAGATTAGAGCCGACGGTGCGGGACACACCGGAAAAACACAAAGCCAACACCATCAAGCCAACACCATCAACCGACCGTTGGCTTGGTGTGTCAGGGCCTTAAATGCAACAGACTGGGAAATGACCATCAACACCTGACAATTTAATGTAATTGGGTAATATTAATTACACGAATATTATAATGTATCCTTCATTTTTTTCTTATATACAAAAACTGCCTTCTAAGGAAGTGAAATACACCAGACCCAGGCAGAATAATCCAGTTAAAATAAAGGAAGTAAAGTTCAGGAAAAAGTAGATAGTAAGTGTGGTAAATGTCATGACTTTCTCTTTCCATTGTTTTGCTTTACATTTGAACACTATTTCAATATCAGCATTAAGGAAAACCTTAATACTGTATGACTTCATTGTTAGACTGATGGAAGGATTCATCCTAAATGATATTGTTAATCAAAATGAAACCTGTGTAAATTAATCAGTTTACTATCTTGGAAACACAATAGAGAATAGACACCAGCATGGGGGATAGAGTGAGAAAACAGGGATGAAATGTGCTTTAGAGCACTTTTATGGTAACTGAATTCATTCATTCATTCATTCATTCATTCCAGAACCCTAATGAGTCCACAGCAAAGAAGATGCATCAAACATCAAGTAAAGCAGAGCCATGAGTTCTGATATCAAGCAATAATTATGCATATTTAGCTGTTCCATTAGAATTGTGTGCTAAAATATCAGTTGAGGCACTTTAAAAACTATTAATGATGGAAGAAAATCTAATAATACTCAGTAAATATGACTCATTGTTGAAACCATCAAACTGTTTTTTTTGCAGTTTTATGACATCTAGAATAAATTGCAAGTCATAGTCAGGTTCTTAACTGTTCTGCTTGAATCTGTCTTCAGTTTACAGTCTTTCACGTGGCAAAAAATAACCATCATTCTATATTATTTATTATTCATATGGATAATTTATGTTCCCTGCATGCCTTTTCTCTTATCGAGACAAAAGACGAGCTGAGACGGACACGGCTGAGAGGAAGAAGACGCTGGGGGTTTCCTCCGACACATTCTGTGGCTGCATTCCCATCAAAAATTCAGCTTACTTAAAAACAAATGGGCATGTCATCACAGAAGTGAGAACTCATTTGGTTTAGAGCCAGTGTTTGTGGGTCTTTATGGGTCCAATTTCAAAAAGAATTTTGATCTTAGAGAGGGAAAAGCACTAACATCATCTTGCTATGACCTCTCTATAACAGAGAATTCATAAAGCCGCTGCTCACAGCAAGAACTACGGAAATCAGAAGGAGGCTAAAAAGAGGGCCGACTATCTAAAAACGATCTAAAACTGATGTAATGGCAGGTCTACAAAACAATTTGGTAAAAAGAGATTATATTAATTTACACAATCACTTCACTTATTATGATTAAGACTGACCGGGCACTAAGTTCAGACACACAGTGACTTATAACTGACACATTTCAATTCATTAGCCTACAACTACACTGAAACTTTCCTATTCAAAGTATTAATCTATTACAACCAAGCCCCCAGGAAGTGCGCCGGTTGTTGATCCCGACTTTCGTAGTGGTCAAACGGCGGTACTGCAACTTCCGTGTCAGTCACGTGATGCCATTGGGCCCAAAAAGAGTTTTTCCCATAGACTTACATTGGGAAAGAGACGTCTGTAAATCAGCGGATACTTTGTTTTGAGGTGAATCAACCTCCCAGTACGAACACTCTCATAGTCCTTATTTAAAAAAAATAGTTTTTAAAGTTGTAAAATGCACTAATAGCTGAATCCAGAGTTATTTCCCTTCCTCCGTTCATGTGAATGAGATCCAGACCGAGGCTGGAGCGCAAGCCGTGACGACGGCGTGACGTTGGAACCCCGTGACCAAGTCATGTGACCGAGCGGACGCTACTCCGCCAAGATCCGGATACTTTTCCAGACGGAAGTCGAGCCAGTTAGGCTTCATGCGCCACTGAGCAACTCTCATAGGAATGACCGGGGCCCCGCCTCCAACACTGTATCCAGTTCTTTTAATACATCCATGATTACAACGTCATAGCTCAATCCAATAATGTTATTGAGGTAAAATCACTTGAATAAAATCCTCACACACACCCCGCTACAGACTTACAAAAACAAGTATCATAGTATTGCAGTATATAATAGTGGATGGACTCTTTAAAAACTGGGCTATTCTGTTATGACAGTCGGGTGGGTTTGAAGCTCTGATTTTGCTACTTGGCATCAGTTAAATCTGCCAACACTGACATACATTACATACATACATGCTCATAAGTACAAATTAGGGTTGTGCAGCGCATCAATAGTGTGCAAAGTTAGGGTGAAAGTTTTTAGAACAATTTAACGTTGTAAGTTTGACATTTTGGGAAATCCACCTATTTGCTTTTTTGCCGAGGGCGAGATGAGAAGATTGATACCACACCATGTTCTTACTATAGAGCTACTACAAGGAACTTTCATTTTGTGTTGATTTTGGCGGCCCCTGTGGACAAAAGCGTCAGTGTTTCCAAGCACCAGACTCCTTTCAGAAAACCTCTCATTTTTCTGCAGCAGGGTCTGACGGTCTTCCCCGCTCAGTCCTGGTTCTGGTCCTCCCGTGCCTCCCTTCCCTCCAGCGGGCCCAGCAATACAGCCTGAACCTCGAAGAAGGAGCCATTGCTCCGGAGTTCAGAGCTCTCCATCTCCTGCCGGAGCTCCGACTGAAGGCAGCTTGTCGCTGCCAGAGGCCCCGCTGGAGTCTGAGCTGAAGGAGTCTGAGCTGAAGGAGTCTGAGCTGAAGGAGTTTCTGGTGAACCTGGATGACTTCCTCTGATTTTGCGCTGAATTGGACCTGATGGCACTGATGAAAAGCATTCACAATAACATATAGAGATCTTTTCGCTGATGGTCTCGTTTATTTAAGTAGGTCATATAGAGGCATCAGTATCAAATTGAAACGGTTTCATAATCAGTTAAAAGTTCCTCACATTAACCTTAACTGTGGAATCTGGAGTTGACTAGCTTAGCTTAGCTTAGCTTAGCTTAGCATAAAAAACTGGAAGCAGAGGGAAACAGCTAGCTTGGCTCTTTTCAATGGTCAAAAGCACCTACCAGCACATCAGTTTATCCATTAACACACTTTATCACATTTGTTCAATCCAAAATGTAAAAATGACAAGTTATGGCTTCTTCCAGTCTTTATGCTAAGCTAAGCTAATTGACTTCCAGCTCTAGCACCATATGATGATGACACGAAGAGTGGCATTGATCTCCTCATCCAACCCTGAAAGAAAGTGAACAAACGTCAAACTATTCCCCTGAAATAATAAGTTGTGAGTTTGTAGGTAAACAGTAAGTTTGTTTTAAAGAGAGAAGAAAGTGTTGAAAGTGAGTTGATGCTTTTGTCTTTTTCTGAACACAAACTGGTGGATTATGAGCTGTAGTCTGGAATAATATGCAAGACAGCTCAAGATTACACTTTTGAGTCCCGTTATGTGGAGTTAAAGGTGTGAATCTTTGAATGTTACACAACAGTTTAACCACAACTGTTTAGAATAAATGAATACAAATGAAAAACGTGTTAGCCTGCTCTGACTTGTAATAATGCTAACAACAATGAGCTGCTGTTTGTCATGTTAACAGGCTATTATTTATGTGATTCAACCAAACTAAACTCGCATGTCAAATATTTATTTTCTTCAACAGATGATAGTTGAATTGTTTTCTTTGAGGTTACTTCTGGTGGAATATTTTCATGTTAGCCAAAATAAACTGCTGTTTCACTTCACCAATGATAGAGGAATGACAGAATTGGTAATATTTGTAAAGTATATTTTAAACTTTAATTTTTAACGACACAAATTATAAATCTGAAGCTTAAATTTGTTTAGTTTTTTCGTTGGATCAGTAATCTCTCATTATGTCACACTGTAAATGTACAATCCTCTTTGTAGTGGGGCGGCGAAGCTGAAATATTCATAACAATTGTGAATTTTGTGATAAAAGCAACACATTTGGTACAGATGTAGTTTTATATCGCGGCTAGTTAGCAATACAACCCAAAGTTCTACCAAAGTTCAGTATCACTTTAACTGTGATTAGAGGTTACTGGAGACCCAGAACTTTGTCCA
The DNA here is from genome assembly GCA_916700685.1 of Adelosebastes latens. Lineage (NCBI taxonomy): Eukaryota > Metazoa > Chordata > Actinopteri > Perciformes > Sebastidae > Adelosebastes > Adelosebastes latens. Next base: position 11,734 of record CAKAKR010061159.1, on the reverse strand, counting down.
GCGATATCTCTTGTCAATTTTACTGCTAATGAAAAGATAAATGCACCAATGGAAATCTGAAGATCTTGCCATAAAGGTGCATTGGTTGTCATTCTATCATGAAGGCAAGGGGGGGGGAGTTTGACCCTGAAGTGACCATGCTCCTTTTATTTGGTTTTCATGTATTTCACAGGTTAAAGCTTTTAAAAAGCACCCTTAAAAAATAAAGAGATGAAAAAAACATGTCTGTGATCTTCTGACATGTGAACTAATCAGCTTGAACAAACCTTGGAAATCACCAAGAGTCATAAAATCAGATTTCTGCAACATTTAGGAGTATTTAGCGCCTATTTAGTGGCCATTTTGAAAAATGGCTGCCACGCCCCGATATCTATATCTTTTATATCTTGCCCTATAAACCTACAACTGTGCCAAATGATTTGCTTTTATCGCAAAATGCACAATTGTTACGCTTAACTGCCCCGCTATTTAGTTTCTTTGCATTTGACAGTATCTAACAAGAACAGAGCCAGATCTTTATTATAAAATCAGTCAAAAATGAAATTGGTTTCAGCTAAAAATCTGATTTTGTGCCACTATTTGAACGCGGCCCAACAACAAAAATACAGTATGGAATGTGGAAGGTATTTCCACCTACGCCTGTTTTGTTTTTTTACCACCACCATTAATGTGTTACTAAAATGGGATGTAGGTGCACTCTAAAACTCAGAGACAAGATCCTTGAAAGCAATATGAAGTTCTGTGCTGTAACATTTATAAGCAAAGGTCCAAACAGTGATAGAAACACAAGAAACCTTTTACAGTACTGCACTACCACTTCATTACATATACCCTAATATTATTAAAGACATTACCTTTGATTGCTACTGAGAAGCATGCAGCACTGTGCCTTCAGAATGTTGCCCCATACTCTTTTTCCAGGCCTGCAGTGAGAAAATTACTACTTTGAAACAATTTGAACGCAGAACTATTTTTGTGGTCAGCTCTAGAAAGCTGCCTAGTTGTAAATCCTTACAATATATATATATATATATATATATATATATATATATATGCACAAATTATATTGCAATGTTTAGATTCTTAAGAAAGAGGAAAGTTTGGTGTTTGGTTTATGTAATATGCACATGCCTCTATGTTCACACACGTCAAGTGATGAGAAATGTAACTATTTTAAGCACAATGGGAACTCTTTGTTATGAACTGTGACATACTGTACTATTCCTAATAAATATTTTATACATACTGTACCGTTTGTTCTCTGTGGAGAATGCATGGCACCATATAGCATCCATTCATCTGTCAGTCTTTGTGTTTCAGCTCCCCTGCCGCTGATAAGGGCACTGTACTGAGAAAGTGCGACTCAGCAGGTGTATTCTCCTGCTGATCTTCTTGCGTCAGGTAAACCTCACAGTTTTGTGCTCATTTAAGAGGATTCCTCGCTGACCCCCAGCTCACATTGATCCTACTTAGGTACCACAGAGGTGATAATCCCGAGGATAGAAATCAATTAATGGAGACACTCGAGGCTCACCGCAAACAACAGACTCCAGATTACACGGTTCTTTTATTCACTGCGGATGGAGATGCTAATTCCAGACCTGTGCAGGTAAGACAGTTCACTGATTGAAAAGCTGAACATACCAACCTTGGGAACAGTCAATCATTGTGACAGTAAACAACCAGAGGACCAACGTGAGAGTTTTATGTTAATGATGAATCAGTCACCCCTGACTTAAAATTCACTCGTTCTTAAACTAATCTCCTTTGAAGCCGTACCCCAAAGCTGTTGGCTCTCCTTACTGTGCACTGTGAATAATAAGAGGATCACATTGTTTTTGCCACATCACACTTTCTGAGCTCAAAAGACAACACGTAAGCTTTTTAAAGCAGCTTCCTATACTTCCTGGAACATGGAGTTTGTCTTTAGAAACTGGTGACACACTAGTCATCCCTACTGGATTACCAAGTCAATCATTTATTGTGATCTGAGATGTCAGCCCAGTCGCCCAGCAGTTCGTGAAATAGTCATGAAATGTAATGTATTGATTCGTGTACATAGACACAAATTTCACATTTCTTTTTTGATGGCAAGCATGAAATGAACTTGTATGTAATCCACGTAATTGTGAACCGGGAAGGATAGAGAGCAGCAAACGACGCATAAGCAAGAGGTCGGGGTGGATGGGTGGGTCAAAAAAAACTAAAGACACAGGACTATCACCCGGGAGACCGGTGTTCGTGTCCCGTGTGAAACCACAAGTCAAAGTTGATTTATTTGTCACGGAACTTCCGTACTTAAATTCCAGCACCTCCGGAGTTATTTAAACCCAAACCACGATATTTCCCTGAAGCTAATCAAGTAGTTTTTTTGTCACATAACTTCCGTACTTAAGTTACGCTACTTCCAGTATTATTTTAACCCAAACCGCGATCTTTTCCTGAACCTAACTAAGTAGCTTTTGTTGCGTACCTTGCATACTTTAGTTACGCCACTTCCGGTGTTATTTTAACCCAAACTGTGGTCTTTTCTTAAACATACCTAAGTAGTTTGCTGCCTAACCAAGTCTATCTATTCTTAAACCTAACTACGTAGTTTTATTTTGAAAAGGCTGGAGAGGAAATTGAGACGTGCGTCACGTGTTGCTGGACATTCGTAGGAAAACTCACAAAAGATACATCGTTGAAAGTCGTGCTGACCGTCATGAAAAAAAGGGGAATTTCCTGTTTATGTACACGAATCAAATAGATGAAATTTCGTGACTATTTCACGAACTGCCGTGAGACTGTGTTGTAAATGTAAATGAAAACGCTTTTAAGATGGCTAACTTTGGCTCGTTGGTCAAAGGACACACACACAGCTGGAACAGTGAAACAGTGAATGACTCATTACATCAGGTACTGTATGGTTATCCATTATAACATGGATGCATATTTATAATAATAAAACTTGAAATACAAGGTTTTAATCCAAAATGAGGTATTGTACATGTTGACATTCTGGAGATACAGTACGATGCATTATATAACACATTAGCACAAAACAAACGGATTGGTGTCTTTTTTACATCCTTACTAAAAAATAGCTTTCAATAGCTTCAGCAATAGACCTACTAATATTAGTGGGATTCTACCTCACCCGAATGACATCTGTAAGGGAAAATAATGACATTGATCAGGTTCCTGCTGCTCTATTCAGTCCTCCGTGCCTTTTGTCTCCCTCTGAATACACAAATGCTTTTGTGGCGAGCTAAAGGAGGACGGTAAATATGAAATTAGCATATCTCCGGTATACCGCACCACTGAGCAATACCTTATCAGAGCCATATAACCAAGACACATTCAGGTCCATATTTTCTTTATGGTTTTTTAGAATATCAGTGATTCAGTGAAGCTAATTAGGTAGAAAACATGCCTCTACAATGCCAAGGCTCCTATACAAGTCTGTCCTGCGTTTCATTCTATTACAGCTTGTGTGCACTTACATTTTCCACAAAGTAGGAAACTCTCCTCAGAGAGAAACAGCACTGATCCTTTAAGTCTTGGCTTACAGACACATTTTGCCTGCTCTTGCAGGTTGTGAAAAGTGGCTGCTCAGCTGCACTTCAGCCAGGTTTGGACGGGTTCTGTGGCTGCGAGCCAGGATCGCCACAGAGACTATGGCTGGTGAGGACAAGGCACCGGACTCAGCAGGTTGCTCTGGCCGTTCGGTAGCAGGGATTCTCGCTCCGATACAAAGTCAAGGTGACTCACGGTGGGTGAGAAGTCCACTCAAGTCCAATCTGAGCAAAGCAGTAGAGGAAAGCCAGCATAGGCGGGGCAACGGTAGACCAGCCTAGAATGAAAAGAAAACCAATATACTCATCTGCAACAGGAAATATTAAGACTGCTTTGCACTGATGCTATCTACTATAAAGTAAGGCTGTCAAAGATATTAATGTGTTAACGCAGATTGGTTTTAATGCTACTAATTTCTTTAACGCATTAACACAACCTGTGATTTTTAGGTTGTAGCGGGTTCAGTTTTAAAAAGTGAAGATACTGATATCATGAAAGTAGAAAACCTAAGGAATCCGTTGGTACCAACCAGGTCATACTAGCTCGTCGTGAAGGAGGCTAAATAAAACTCCAAACTTGCGCTAAATTTTGGTGAGGAAAAACAGTCATGGCTATTTTCAAAGAGGTCCATTGACCTCTGACCTCCAGATCAGTGAATGGGTACCCACGAGTCTCCCCTTTACAGACATGCCCACTTTATGATAATCACATGCAGTTTGGGGCAAGTCATAGTCAAGTCAGCACACTGACACACTGACAGCTGTTGTTGCCTGTTGGGCTGCAGTTTGACATGTTATGATTGGAGCATATTGTTTTATGCTAAATGCAGTACCTGTGAGGGTTTCTGGACAATATCTGTCATTGTTTTGTGTTGTTAACTGATTTACAATAATACATATATACATACATTTGCAGAAAGCAAACATATTTACCCACTCCCATGTTGATAAGAGGATTAAAAACTTGACAAATCTCCCTTTAAGGTACATTTTGAAAAAAATGTGTGATTAATTTGTGATTAATCGCGATTACCTATGGACAATCATGGGATTAATCGCGATTAATTATTTTAATCAATTGAAATCCCTGGTACAGTATAAAGACTTGTATTCTTACAAAAGCTAGAGAGACAGAGTAGTAGATAGTTTGGTTAATTCTCTGTGCTGTACTGTGTTGTGTTACTCTCTTTTTCTATTTATAGCAGCATCTTGGAGGGTCGAGCACGCAGGTAAGGACGGCTGTCTGCACCTCCTCCCCAACTGGCTTGCCTCCAGATTATCACAGTAACCTGCACCTGCACCCACAATGTGTTTCAATGGTCTATTCTTTTCCATTCATGTCAAAATCTAATTCACATACACACAGGCTGCTTCGTGCACAGCTGTACTGTCCGTTCCCTGTATGCGGAAGAGAAAGGTTACACGGGCTGAGGCAGGAAAACACGGATTTTTGCTGATAAATATTTTTATGCTATGCTGAAGTGAAGTTTGCACAACACAAAACATTGCGTATGCAGAAAATTAGCATAATTTCCAGTAAATGCCAGCTAATTATTAATGTTGATTTATTCACATTAGTCATGCTCATGCGCAATTTGAAATCTGATGTATTTCTGACATCTAAAACAATCATGCAAGGCCTTTTAGCTTGGGACCCTGCATGCACCATGAGCAAGATTTAGTGTTCCAGCGTTTTGTCTTTTCATTAAAGCCCTTAGTGTGAAATATATTCTCCAACCAGTAATCTGAGCTTTGCTGTTACTGACTTCAAACTAACAGAGTGAAAGCAGAACTTAAAGAAAGCACACCACTAGTCAAACCATCTACTGTATATAAGAAGTGGACGTAGTCACTGTGACGTCACCCATTGGTTTGTGGACTGCCGTTTTGAAGCCTCGAGTTCGTCGTTTTAGCCGTCGCCATCTTGGTTTTGCAACCAGAAGTGACACGAGAGGGTGGAGCTAAGTATAACCGAACGCTGAATAAGACGTTTTCAGGCGACCAAAAATGTAAGAATCAACTTTCATGAACTGAAAACACACTGTGAAAGGGTTAAAGTTCCAAGACGAAAACACAGACAACTTCCAGACCGGACAACGCCGTGGTAGCGACCTGCCAATTACAAGGTAGCCACGCCCTAAAGCATCCCCTGTTTATGGTCTATGTGACTCTAAGGCCCTGTTCACACCTGGTATTAACATGCGTCCTCACTGATCCGATCACAAGTGGACAGCTCTAAGTACAGGTGTGAACTCACTCAAGACGCATTGAAGACGCATTGAGATCGGATCTTTCAGACCACATTCAGAGTTGGTCTGGGCCACATATGACCTCATTCTTTTAGCAGTGTGTACATGAATGTGTCCTGGCCACATTAAGGACCGCCTACTCATCTGATGTCCAGCTGGGATCCGCGGGATCACCGCGCCCCTCAGGTGAATAAACAGGCAGACACGGGCGCTTGTCAGCCAGGAAACGGCCTCTGTGCTCTACTGTATGTAGACTAGGCACGAGGAGTGCATAATTATCATACTGTCGGAGATGTGTCGGTGTTTTTGTTCCGCTGCTCTGTGCGGAGCTGACACCCGACCGCCCGGCCGCCTGTTCTCTGTCCTCCCCGGCTCTCTGGAGCTCTGTACCCCTACAGGCTGTTGTCTGGCAAAAATGGCGGTGCCGCCAGTATGTAGGATATTACTACTGACATTCATGTAATATTACGTCACAACGGCTGCTGTATTAGCCGTGTGTTTACTACTTGTTTATTTGCATATGGGGTGGGGAAGTGAGATCGGATCAGAAGTGGCCACTGAAGACGCATGTGGAGACGCATTTTAATGCCAGGTGTGAACAGACGTACTTAAAGCTGTCCACTTGTGATCGGATCACTGAGGACGCATGTTAATACCAGGTCTGAACAGGGCCTAAATGGAACCATAATTTACTAAATGAACATCATGCTGTATTGAAGAAGACTTGAAACTAGCGATTGAGACCATAAACTCATGTTAACAATGTTTACTGAGGTAATAAATCAAGTTTACTTCTTTTATTTATTTATATTATCAAGTTCATTTTCTCATAGACTTTTATACAACTGGATTTCTTTTTGCAACCAGAGGAGTCGCCCCCTGCTGGCTATTAGATAGAATGCAAGTTTTGCATTGGCTTCACTTTTCAGACCCGGTGGTAGCCTACTGAGTCAAATGTCAGTAACTTTTGGCCACAACAGAGAAATGTGTCGGATCTACTTGCCATTTTGGAACAGAGTTGTTGCTACTAATTACTAAGTCCTGACAAAGAGAGTGAAAAAAACTATCTCTTCAAGTTGACTCTAATCCACCAGTGCTATAATTACACCACCGTTTCTTTTGCCACTTGATTAACAGAGTGCTTTGTGTTCAAATGAGGTGAAAAGACAGCTTGCGCAGAGGCAACTCATAATAAGGGATAATGTACAGCAAGCCGGTCATTGTTGTGAAATAAACCCCGACAGGGCGATGCGGCAGGTGGACCCCAACGGAATTTATTTCACAACAATGACCCGCTCGCTGTACATTATTCTGCTTATTACACGGCTACTTACTGAAGAGATCAATCATTTGACAAAAAAACAGTCCTCCGGCGTCCAACATCAGAACTGCGATTGACCAATCAGAATCGAGTATTCAACAAAGCCATGTAATAACTAAATATAAAACTGCTTAGTGACCAAGGACTGTGCTTCTAAGGAAATTAGAAACTGACAACTTGTAGGTTGAGCTCTCCCTTTTCTATCTCTCTGGATACATTATCATTAGACTGATAGAAACAAGGACAACTCATGTGTGGGTCAGCAAATTAGCAAATGTGAGGATTTTTATAGCCATAGTACTAGTGGCATCGCTCTAGGGATAGCTCCGTCTGTCCGTCTGTGGTCCAGACTGACATGTAAGGCCCTTCAGGGTGATTAGAGACCCCTCCGCTTCGCGTCAGGGTGCAGCATCGCCCTGTTGGGGTTTCTTTCACAACAATGACCCGCTAGCTGTACATTATCCTGCTTATTACACGGCTACTTACTGAAGAAATCAATATTTAGACACAAAAACGATCCGCCAGAGTCCCACATCTGAACTGTGCCCATAGCAACAGTCTGTTATACGTAGCAACGGTCTGTTATACGTAGCAACGGTCTGTTATACGTAGCAACGGTCTGTCATACATAGCAACGGTCTGTCATACGTAGCAACGGTCTGTCATACATAGCAACGGTCTGCTATACATAGCAACGGTCTGCTATACAGAAATTACAGACCGCAGAATGCCGTGATTGACCAATCAGAATTGAGTATTCAACACAGCCGTGTAATAAATCTCAATAGTGAATGGACTGCCATGACATTTGGTACAGACATTCATGTTCCCCTCAGGATGGTTTGTGATCTCTTTGGAGACCCCTGACTTTCCATCTTGCGCCATCATCAGGTCAACATTGTAATTTGTCCAATACTTTGATTTATGACTAAATACCTGCAGAACTAATGTCATTCCAATCAGCCTCAGTTGTACTTTGTTTTTAGTTCTAATAAGCAAATGCTAGCATTGTAACATGCTAAACATTAGCTAAACCTGCTAAACATCATCATGTTAGTATTATCATTGTGAGCATGCAAGCATGCCAACGTTAGCATTTACCTCAAAACAATGCTGTGTCTAAGTACAGCCTCACTCTACACTGTTCCTCTAGTAGTGCTGGTAAAGGCAAGAGGTACCAGAGGTAGACCTAAATCAATGTCCTACTAAGTACAAGTAGTCATTTTACTGATATTATACTTAAAGGGCCAGTGTGTAGCATTTCAGGGGCTCTATTAGCAGAAATGGAATATAATATTCATAACTATGTTTTCATTAGTGTATAAACACCTGAAACTAAGAATTATTGTGTTTTCGTTATCTTAGAATGAGGAAAATATAGATTTTTTTAAGACGGGACGATAGTCGCATAAACTAGTCGATTTGTTTTATAATTTAATGACTATTCAAAAAATCGAAAATCATGACCCATCCCTATTATTATGGTAAGGACGGCCTCAGCGAAATGGACGGTGTTATCAGTTTTGCACTCGGCGGCTCACGTTACCGCAGCGTTGGAAAGGGAGGAGTGAGCGGATGGGTACTCAGTTGGTTGCAATCTGCAACCACACCACTAGATGGCACCAAATCCTACACACTGTTCCTTTAAACAGACATAAAACACCATTCAAAAGTCTACTGGAGTAAAACAAACAGACTTCATTCAAACTATTATAATTGAATGTAAAGATTCCTATTTTTGAATTAATACTACACACTATGTCTACTGGTATGTTACAATTTGAACAACTGTCTATGTCACTCAGCACTATGTCTTCAGATTAATCTTACATTGGGACTATTTGGATGCATGTGAAGATAACAAACACACCTCCTCAGTCAACATATACGACTATAGATACAGTGTGATTAGGAATTTCTTTTTGTTTCACCAGAGAGGTCAAAGAGTGCAATTACGCTACTGCCTGCACCAGTAAAAATCCCAGACAGGCTGATTTAAAAGCATTGATCTCATGTTAATGAAGCAAACCACAACTCCCCCTCGGTGTTTTATTGTGCAGACACAAGGAATGGCTTCAGGCATTTCTGGTGGATCCATCACATTTCAATTTCAAGTACAAAAACACAGGTACACTAGCAACAAGACGATGAAGTGGTTTGTTCAATAGTCAATTTAAACATTTTAAGTAAGCATCAGGCAGTGCCATGTTTGATCTTCATTTTTAGTATTTCAATAGTCCGAATGAATTTCTATAAAAGGCAAACTTAGAATCTCACTTTAGTTTCTAGGTCTGAATAATTCACAACAGCAATGGTATTTTAAAACACCCTGCTCTTATTTTTAGGTTTCTCTTAACTTATTTACACCAAGTCTACTAGAAGAAGCATAATGTTACATACAATTTGTTGTGAGCCCGCCCGGCTTCCAACAATTTTTATACTGTCACAATAAAGCTAAACTGGTGGCTGGAATATTGGTCAGGCTGCTTAGCTGGACTTGAAGAAGCCCACAGACTGTGTGACATTAACAGAGCATAAATGCTAATGTTGTTCTGGGTCTGCTGGATGTGTAAATAGGCAACTGTTTGCTAGCAAATAACACTAACACCAACTTTATAAGATAATGTCATTGTTATGCTTACAGCTTGTTTCACTGCCCCAAAGTGGCCAAAAAAAGTAAATTAAAGCTGCAGTAGGCAGAATGTTTTTAGCATCATTGGGCAAAAATCCCATAATAACCTTTCATCATATTGTAATTCAAGTGTTCTGAGAGAAAACTAGACTTCTGCTCCTCCTCATGGCTCTGTTTTCAGACTTTAGAACATCTAGCCTGTGACGGGAGACTTTGACCAATCACAGGTCATTTCAGAGAGAGAGAGAGCGTTCCTATTGGCTGTTCATTCAACGGAGGCAGCTGTCAATCACTCGCAACTCCGATCAAACGGTCAAAATAGGCAGCGCTGATAAAATATGATTCAATATTCTGTTACTGTAATGACTATTTCTCGAGTAAAATGTTTTCAGAAACATCTTGTAGTGCACGGCTGTAAAATGAGAAAGTGTGCTCCGGCTGGTGGGCGGTGCTTGGTATTTCCCCAACTGATCTCAACATGGTGGCCGGGTTACAAACTTTCTCATTTTACAGCTAAACAGTACACTACAAGATGATTCTGAAAACATTTGAGGGGAGAAATAGGCATTACAGTAACAGAATATTGATTCACATTTGATCAGCGCTGCCTAGTTTGACCTTTTGATCGGAGTTTGCGAGTCATTGACAGCTCCTGAGAAACAACAAGGCTCCAGCTCGGCTCTGATTGGTTGTTTTCCTCCGGTCTGTGAAATCTTGCAGATGCCGTTAGGAGCCCCGGAAGACACAGAGGCAAATGATTTTTTTCAGATTACCTGTCTCATGTACTACTGTCACGATATAGTGACTAACTTTTTTTAATCATGTTTTCTCCAACTTGCCTACCTCAGCTTTAATGCTTCATCAAACTATACATTTTAATTCAGCATTAATTAACAGTTCTTGTCAATACATTTATATTAATATATTATATGATCAAGTATCAGTGCTGAGCTCTCGGCTCTGACTCTGCGCCCAACCCAGCGGCGAGTGCAGCTCAGACTGCTTATCATGAGTAGACAGGCTTTCAGGAGGGCCTGCCATCTTGCTTTAGGTACCAAATGAGCCAAATGAAGACACGGAGAGCAAAACAGGGACTGGCACAACCACGGAGCAGATGTCTCTCCGCTGGGGACAGTTTGCCCATACAGATGCAAAAAATGCCCCGGTACGACCTCTTCTTAAAACACACTTTTATAGTCTTTCCGTGATCCTTACCTTCCCTCACCATTTGTTTTATTGTTTGATTTTAATTGTTATGTTTTGTTTTATGTTGTATTACTTGAATTTGATTATAGTTTTATGGATTTTTATGTAGTGCTATTGTTGTTGTTTTTATGATTAACAACTTCATGCTTCTGTTGTTTGTTGCTTATGCCCTGTAAAGCACCTTGTAAACACTGCTTTGGAAAGGTGCTATATAAATAAAGTTTATTTACACTCACCGGCCACTTTATTAGGTACACCTTGCTAGTGGAGGGTGGTCTTCTGCTGCTGTAGCCCATCTGCTTCAAGGTTGGACGTGTTGTGCGTTCAGAGATGGTATTCTGCATACCTTGGTTGTAACGAGTGGTTATTTGAGTTACTGTTGCCTTTCTATCATCTCCAACCACTCTGCCTATTCTCCTCTGACCTCTGACATCAACAAGGCATTTCCGTCCACACAACTGCCGCTCACTGGATATTTTCTCTTGTTCGGACCATTCTCTGTAAACCCTAGAGATGGTTGTGTGTGAAAATCCCAGTAGATCAGCAGTTTTTGAAATACTCAGACCAGCCCGTCTGGCACAAACAACCATGCCACGTTCAAAGTCACTTAAATCCCCTTTCTTCCCCATTCTGATGCTCGGTTTGAACTTCAGCAAGTCGTCTTCACCACATCTAGATGCCTAAATGCATTGAGTTGCTGCCATGTGATTGGCTGATTAGCTATTTGTGGTAACAAGCAATTGAACAGGTGTGCCTAATAAAGTGGCCG
>CAKAKR010061158.1:10056-41505 GCA_916700685.1 Adelosebastes latens | reverse complement strand
AGTATAATAATAATAATAATAATAATAATAATAATAATAATAATAATAATAATAATAATAATAACAATAATTAATATTATAATAATAGGTTGTATTTTATTTCTGTAAGACAAAGTTGTGCTCTTTAGCCTGGTTATTATGTGGTTGTTAGCATTCATTAGAAAATAAACTGAGTATGGACATGAATAACTAAACTAACTTAAGAGTGAGAGGTGGTAAAAAATGATGAACTATTCTCAGGCCAAAGGGGGGAAATCTCCCTTTGTGTGTGTATGTGTGTGTGTGTGTGTGTGTGTGTGTGTGTGTGTGTGTGTGTGTGTGTGTGTGTGTGTGTGGGATGAAGGAATTCCCTTCCAACACCTTTTAAAGGTGTTTGATATTTGAGACAGCAACAAATTGGAGACCAAAGAGAAGACAGACAGACAGACAGACCTGCAGATGTGTTTGTGAGTGTGGGTTGGTGGTGGTGTGTGTGTGTGTGTGTGTGTGTGTGTGTGTGTGTGTGTGTGTGTGGGATGAAGGAATTCCCTTCCAACACCTTTTAAAGGTGTTTGATATTTGAGACAGCAACAAATTGGAGACCAAAGAGAAGACAGACAGACAGACAGACCTGCAGATGTGTTTGTGAGTGTGGGTTGGTGGTGGTGTGTGTGTGTGTGTGTGTGTGTGTGTGTGTGTGTGTGTGTGTGTGGGATGAAGGAATTCCCTTCCAACACCTTTTAAAGGTGTTTGATATTTGAGACAGCAACAAATTGGAGACCAAAGAGAAGACAGACAGACAGACAGACCTGCAGATGTGTTTGTGAGTGTGGGTTGGTGGTGGTGTGTGTGTGTGTGTGTGTGTGTGTGTGTGTGTGTGTGTGTGTGTGAGTGAGTGGGGGGTGTTGGGCGGTGTCCTGGCCCGTTAGGTGTAGACAACAAAAAAACAGCCCACCCGCCGCAGGGAGGAAATGAGAAGGGAAACAAAGTCATAAAAGTGGGCTGGACGGACCAAGACAGAAAAAAACATTCCTGTGTCTGTATACACACACACACACACACAAACACACACAAGCTGTCAGTCAGCTGACACCTGGAAGCTCTTCCACTGAGATCTGGAAGTGAAACAATTATAAACACACACACACACACACACACTGAGCACAAAAGGCAGTTTATTAACGCAGAGCTACAGCGGCTACCTGCAGCCTGCTGCTAAACATAAGAAACCAGCGGTATAAAATGCACAGAAAGCTCTCTTTAAAAATCAATACAATTGGTGATATTTAAAAAGATGCTTTGATAAACCCAGCACACCTGTCCTCACACCACAGCCAGCCTCACTCTCTCTTGTGGATATAAACTAACCTACCCCCTCCCTCCGTTCACCGTGAACGGCTCGGGGGCAAAAAAAAAAAGACATGAGCTAATCTTCCGGCTCTCACACACAGCCGACTTCTAAACCGATGAATGGCTCTTCCGCAGCTAATCCCACCACTTAGAGAGCCCAATTCATCTGGATATACTCCACCATGATCCTATAATCCAGCCAGGAAGCGCTCTATATAATCTGAGCTGGAAACACCACTAACACCTCGTTTATAACGTTTAATGTGTAAACCAGAAGCAGCAGAATCACGCAACACTGCAATGTTTTGCTGCTTTAACAATGCGCATGCAGCAGCAGCAGCGCGCGCAGGGGGCTGCCAGAGGAGGAACGTGGAGCATGCATGTCTCTCTTACCGTTTGTTGATAATCCGTCACGAGCCCCATGCACACACCTGCAGCTCTCGCTCTCGGCGTCCCGCGTGCAGGCAGCCAAGGCACCCCGGAATGGCACGAGACAAGCCCATACCGCGTGTAGACCGGATGGATGGATGATAATTGGATGGAGGGGTGGTGGCGGCGGCGCGAGGGGGGTGAGGATGAGAAGAATTGGAGGGGGTGGGGGGGGTGCGTTCCCCGTTGTCACCCAGTCGTCAAAACACCCATCTTCATCATCATCATCCTCCTCGCGGTGACAAGTGAGGAATTAAATAAAATGTCATATTAGAATTAAAAAATAAAATGAATGAGGTCATCTCCGGGATGTTCTTCCGCGGGTTTTGGCGTCGCGGCTCGTCCACATCTTCGGCCTCATCACGGCGGAACTGTCTCGATCTCGATCCGCCGATTTAGCGTAGACAGCAGCAGCACGAGACCAGACGGAGCGCGGAGCCATAGCGGAGGAGGAAGAGCAGGAGAAGGAGGAGGAGGAGGCGGGTGGGGGTGGGCGGGTTGTTTCCAGCGTCTCCTCGTGCCGGTTTTCCTCAGTCGCAACTAGTATTCTCATTAACTAGTCCGTTTAATTAAAGCCGGGCGTTAATTTCCTCCTCGCGCTCCGCTCCGCGCGACGCCTCCTCGCGAGCCCCGGGCAGGCAGCGCGAGGCAGAGGAGAGGAGAGGAGAGTTCGGCTGCTCGGGCCGGAGCGGAGTGCAGCAGCAATATAGCCACTTGGGAAATCATAAAAAGTTCATGTTCACGTTAAGCGCGTCCACATGACCAGCCCGTCGGCCAATCCCCGTGCGCGGCCACTCATAAACTTGTATCACAAAGTTGTAAATTTTCATAAAACAACAAGGAATTTATTGCATTTCTTCATGGAGTGCTGTTAGAGGAGGGGAGCTGCTCCTTCTCTCTTTTCTCTCTCACTCTGTCCGCCGCCATTTTCTCCTTCTCTTCTGCCTCTCTCAAGAACAAACAAGCAGCTCTCAAAACACACAGAAAGAACATTTTGATTTTGTTTTTCTTCTTTTTCTTTTTTGAAAAAACACTATCTGTGTTTGTGCTGTGTTGGTATTTATGGCTCGTTATAGGCTGCTTTATTCATTTGCTGATGTTGGACATGCTATATGTGGAGGTTGGAAAAGTGTTGTCAAATGCATTTTAACATTAAAACACAAAAGGTAAAGAAAAAAAATAACCACATATGTGATTAATAATACAAATAGACAGATAGAACTTTGGCAGCTAGCTAATGCAGAATGCACAAAGCAGCCCATTCATTATAGTTGAATCCTGTTTTGGTGTTAGTGTGATGAACCTCAGCCAGCAGATGCAGATCCAGCAGAAAGGTGTCTGTGAATGAAAGCAGCTCCGAGGTGAAGCAGCCTGGCTCTTTGCACCGCAACGCAAGAACACCAAGAACAACGCTGCTGTGTTGGCATGCATAGGTTTATATTAAAACGTATGAATTTAATAATAATAAGGCTCCAGAGGGAAAATAGCTCGGTCTATACGCGTATGACGGGTGCGTCCGTGCCCTTTGTTTGTATATCTACCAAGCTGCAGAGGGATGAAGTGCTGCACATTTAGTGAACAAGGTGAAATTTGGGTCCATGTCGACTTGCAGCCACAACAACAGCATCACCTGAGTGCTGCTGTGGGCCTTAAAAAGCCGTGCGTAAAAGCGGTTTCGCAATGCGGCAACGCGTCACCGTTTTAACGGCCTAGCAGGCCCAGGAGCCGCAGGCTGTGAGACGCTGCGAAGACACACCGCAGTGTGTTTTTTTTTATTTATTTTTTTATTTTTTTAACACAAAATCTTGCTTTACAGCACTTAAAAGCAGCCCGATGCGGTTAGAGGACGACTCTGTCTCAAAGGAGAGATGAAGTGAAAACACACCTGAATAACCGGAAGCTGGATATATAAGGGCTATAACGGTTTGGAGGGGGAGTTGGCTTCACCTGCTTGATTCACGAGTTAAATATTGAAATACATCTTCTTGATTTTTGCTAATGAAGTTCCTGTCCTCCCACACACAGGAAACCTGAGCCCAAACGCCTCCTGAATCTTTAATAAGCTATATATGCCGCCTCCTTTGCAGCACAGACACTAACAATTACTGGTTCAATAAGAGCGCACAGTCCAGGTGTGGAATTTGTCCAAATTGATATTGTAAGTGCTAAATTGTCAGAAACTCTCGGGTCAAATTAAAATGCTGCAACCAAAACATCTAATTTCGGCCCTCAGAGACCCACATATGACTTCACAATACACCTGGTCAACTGTTTCCTGTTTGTCTGGTTCCCTATCTATTCAATTCAATTCAATTTATTTTTATATAGCGTCAAATCATAACAGAAGTTCATTATCGTCTTTTTTTTATCTTTAACATAAAGCATGCATGCGAATTTACGAAGAAAGCCAGGATTTGTGTCGGCGTTATCCAAACTGCTATCAACACAAAGACTTGCAAACTCCATGTGTAAACTAACACCTGGTGGTCGTAGAAAATCACTTTCCAGCACATATAAAGATCACATTTTGTTCGTATCCTATTTAAACCCAGAAAACTTGATTTTAAACCTTCACTGACCCACATGTGACCTTTCCAAACTGCTTGTCTGGTTTGCAGGAGACGCGGATCCAGAGCTTCCTCTATGCAAATGTCCCGAGTTAAAAATTAACAGAAAATCAAGAGCAGGAGGCACAAACAGGTCCGCTTTCTTTAGTGTGTTTGTGGCTTTTATTGGGGTTTCCGGCCTTTTCACGGGCGCAATAAAGACATTAGGACCTGCTATAACATCCCCCACACACATATATACACCACCGCCCTCCACCTCTTTATGTGGTCTTTTTGGTTTCTACAGACAGCCGAGGACTTCCAGAGGCAACCCTATATCCCCTAGACATTTCGTTTGGATGTGGTGAGACTTTGTGCAGCTCGAATGGAGCAGACCTGGATATTTTTGGTGCATGACAAGCTGCGGAGTAACTCAGGTAAAATGTGGGTGAACTGGTCGTATAGCTCGGCAGTTCATGCAGTGTGGGGGTTGTTCGGGTGTCTGTCGGTCTGGAGGGAGAACAGTTGAAAAACAATCTCTTGTTCTTGTTTTAAACCACACAGGCATTAAGACATCTTCAGAGAGAGGCCTAATGAATGCGTGAATTATTAAAATTTCAGACCATCTGAACTAAAAGAGGAGGTTTTCATAAAGAAAGCTGCATTATTAGCCTATAGTTTCCGTTTTAATTTAGACTTCGTTCTGCAACATTAATGCAAAAATCTGTTTTCTTATGGGAGCAAATATTTGCGCACTATCTCAGGTTGGTTATGAGATCATGTATTATGTATATATTTATATATTGATTTACATTTTTTACATTAACAGTCTGACTTATGTATATATATATATATATATATATATTTGTATATTAGCTTTTTAAACATATTCATCTTTTTTCACCTACTGGTATGTGCGTAATAGTTACATGTTTATGTATACACTTGTTCAGCTTTGCTCCTTTTTTTTTAACCGTATTTCTATTTCTGTGTATGTACAATAAAAGCAACACAAACTGGAGTCAGATTCCCGGTTTGCTCATATCTGGCCAATAAAGCTGATTCTGATTCTGATTCTGATTATTTTTTTTTCTGTATCAACCTGGTGATGGAGAACAAAACGTCCACGAGCTTGTTGGTGTCATGTGTTGGTGAGGTTCAGAGCGGTTAGTTGATATTTCAGTGTTATTACTGTTGAAACCATTTTGTGTATCATATTCAGACACTGAAGCCAAAATACAGCATTTTATAGGTATTCTCGTCTGTTAAGCCTTAAGCGACAATTTCACAATGCGCCATCTAACTATCTAAACAAATAAAGACATTTGAAGAAGGGTTTCGGCCAGCTAAAAAAAGAAAAAAAAGAAAAACTAATATGTTATTATTTAAAAAAAAAAAAAAATCTGGTGCTTTCAACATGGTCCTCATCATCTTATGAAGCTTGTAAATAAATAAATAAATAAATACATAAATAAATAAATAGATAAATAAAATCTACATCTAAATATACATGTATAAATAGTATAAGTATTAAAATTGAGAATCCAAATTATAATGTTTTTTTTGTAGCAGATGAAATAGAAATAGAACATTCATTTCATTTTAATTTTTCATTAATATGATATCATATGATGTAATACATGTTAAATAGCGCCTGCTGGAACACAGTATATATGTCTGTGTATATATCTGTGTGTATGTATTATTTTATATATATATAATTTTTTGTATTTATTTTCTTCGGGAGCCTCAGCCCTGATTGCATCACTGCTAAATAAGGATGCAAGTGTAAATACTGAAACTTTAAATGTTATTTAGCTGTTAGCTCTAACAGTGGGGGAGTAAAAGACTATTAATATATTTAAACCTGTAAACAATGTGAGGATATTTTAGGAGCACAGTGACACTCATTACTGTGGTTTATAATGTGTGAAAGTCCTGATTACACTCTCAAGTCAAACCTATAAAGGATGGTTACAACTTAATAATGCTGCTGTCGCAGAGTATGTGCATGTGAAACTCTCTTTTCATATGGGAAAGTACCTCAACAGATGCCATCATATGAATAAACATTTTGTTTTTTTAAATAGTGTGAAAGAAGACATGTTATGGAAGGAAAATAGCCCCCAAATCTCAAAATTGACCAGTGCATGAAAAACCTTGGGTGTCTCCCCTTTAGGAACTTGATAATAATCCATAGCTTAACTTGTTATGTTCTCCACTAATTTAACAACACTGGCTGGATAATGGAAACTAAATCAAAAGAGAAGCATGACTGGATGAATCTATCGAAGTACAGTTTTCTCCAGACACATATTAATGAACCCTTTATTTAAGTTATTGTCTCAGACCTGTATTGATGACCTATCACTCTTCTTATTGCCAGTGTAATAGTAGTTGTAGTAGTATGTCATAAATAAGTTTTACCGTCCAACAGAACCACACAATTGTGAAAATCTTAAACAGTGGTGAGCATTTCCAGATGACAGGGAAACTATAATCTGAAAGGTATGACAACACACTCATTGCAGTTTAAGTTTTTTTTTTTATTATTTACATGTGCATTATAGTCTGAACATGTATGTCTCAGGCAACATGGAAACACGGGTGCAAATGCAGAAAATTAAGACTTTTTTAAAAAGCATCTAATTCTAGGCCTAGTTCATATCCAACACATGACAGACAGGAAGTCGTTGGCTGATTATTTTCCACATCATCCCTTCATTTAACTACTTGTGTTTTCTGTATCTTTGGGTTAGCAACCATATAACTGAATACAACCAAACAGGGACAAGGATCAAACTCACATTCTCTTAAAAACACAGATGCACACTGGTGACAGTCAGAGCTGCACACAGAGGTCGTATCGTCAGTAATGAGGCTGATTCAGATAGTTGTGAAATCCTGATTAGATTAAATGTCTTAGAAATAACTGAATGAAACTAAATACCTGAAAATGGATTCAGTACTCATCACACCATTTCAACTATAATGGAGATCCAATCTACTAGAAGCATACTTGTATCATTAAATAAAAAATAAAAACATGAACATTTTGTGATTGCTTTGAATACCCAGACAATTGTACTGGGTTTGGTTGGTGGGTGGGGTTTTGCTGCATTTCTAAAACCCTGGATACAGCTCTGAGTGGAGCACAGTAGATGTCGTTCCAGTAAACGTAACACTAAGCTAATACTCTAATGATTCCACTCCTATCTGCTACACTGTAGGGTTTTCTAATATCTCCAAAAATATTAAGTGCTTCTGTTTCATTCCATTTCTGCTGCAGATCAGATGAGTGAGGTGTTCTCACAACATAAGGGATACTTTATAAATGTCCAGCCCTCAACTAGAATAGAAGCTTTTCCTGTAGTGCAACAGAACAGGACCTTTGAGAAGACCCCCCACACTTAATATCTGGATCAATATAGTTCAGTTATTTACAGCACCCTGTGACTTCTCTCCCTAAATGCCATTTCTCTACTTGTAGGATATATAGGAGCTAAAAACATCACAATTGGGCTGCATTCTACAATCTGATGTTTGGGTAGAAGTTAACCAGCTTGAATGATGTGCCTTTACTTCAGCCTGAGCTCAGTATATTTAGCTGTAATCTCTACAGTAAAGCAACTAGCATACGTTACGCATAATTTGCTGACAAATAAAAAAAAGAAAATGCAGGTAATTTAAATGTTTCTTTGCTCATAATTGTGCGCTGGAGGATGAGAACCTGACTGCAGGGCAAAGATCACTTTTTATTTCGGCTACATCACCAGTGAAAATGTAGCCTATAATTGGAGAAATACTGTTAAAGAGTCCAGTTGAGTCATTATTATTATCACTCCTCTTCCTCCTCCTCCTCTTCCTCCTCCTCCTCCTCCTCCTCTCCTCCTCCAGCGGTGGGTAAAGCTGCGGTAGGTGAGTCGCTCCCGGTCGCCCTGTTCTCCTTCTTCCACTTCATCCTCCGGTTCTGGAACCAGATCTTGATCTGCCGCTCCGTGAGGCAGAGCGCCTGCGCTACCTCTATCCTCCGCCGCCGCGTGAGGTACCGGTTGTAGTGGAACTCCTTCTCCAGCTCGAGCGTCTGGTGGCGCGTGTACGTCTGCCGCCCGCGCTTTCTGTCGGCACCTGCACGCAGGAGAACACATCTCAGCCATCCTAATCATGGATATTGTAGCTATGAATTTCTGTTTTGGTGGAATAACATACAAAAAACAATTCCCATAATATATTGTTTATTCTATGAGGTTATGGGAAATATTTAGCTTTCATTTTTTTTATATCATCCAATATTATGGAAGTAATTGCTGCCAGGAAAAGAGAAACACAGTTGAAACCCATGAGATCAAACGTTTAGAGAGAGAAAAATAAAAATCTTGAGGAGTCAAACTTTGAAGTTTAATTCTGACTTAATAAATGTCAATTGTGTGTTGATAATTTTGACTTATTGTGTTCAATATTTTGGTTCAAGATATATATATTTTTTCCATTTTCTTTTAGGACAGAAAAAAATGAAATGATGAGTGACAAAATTAAATAAAATGTGTTCATAAGCATTAAGCCCAAATTCTGACATAAGGAGTTAAAAGTAAAAAAAAAAAAAAGATGAGATAATAAAACCAAGGTTTCTTTGTGCATCTTCCAGCATTATGCAGCCAAATCAGGTGCCTCTCAGCTCCAGGACAGCAAACATCCAAGGGACAAAAAGAGACCTGAGCACACTGATTAATTTAATTTGCAACCTGTTTGCACCATTAAAGGCTGCAAATTAATCAGTGTCTAACCAGTCTATTTTTTTTTTTACCCTTGATAGTAGAATAATATTTTGACCTTTAACGTACAGGTTTAAAGGGGAGATATCATGCACATTTCCAGGTTCATACTTGCATTTTGGGTTTCTAATAGAACATGTTTACATTCTTTTATGTTAAAAAAACACATTATTTATCTCATCCTGTCTGCCTGAATATACCTGTATCACCCTCTGTCAGAAACGCTCCATTTAAGCCCCTGTCTATTTAAGAACTCCTCCTGAAAAAAGCCCAGTCTGCTCTGATTGGCTGGAGAGAAAAATATGGTGCACCTTTGCAAAGGTAGTTCTCAAGCCGATATATTCTAATGAGCATGTGACACAGGAAGGGGAGCCAGATCTGATTGGCTTGTTGAATCACATGCTTTTTGATCTATAGACAGCCCACCAAAAAAATGACAGAGTTGTCTTATTTCACAGTTTGTGGGTTGGTGGAAACTCCAGATACCCATATGTATGAGCACAAGCACTGAAAATCGCAGTTTGTCATGATATGTTTCCTTTAAGATATTAAGTAATAGAATTTGACTCATCTTATACGTTTCATCTAAAAATTCTGTGTTACAAATTTGATTTACAATTATAGTATTTTTAATTCTAGCATTCCTAACATTCCTTTTTCGTCTTTGTTTTTTTTACGTCCCCAAATGTCTTTCATTGATGACTTAATCTGAAAGGACTTTGAAAGTGTACTGTGTGAACATTTCAACAGTGATCTGGAATGAAATTTTAGAATATGGGTCTGCTATCGGTCGATGTCAGAAACTCCAGCTCTACTAAAGCCAGCTGCCACAAACTACTAAATAATTAGAACTATTGTATTTGAAAAGTCCATCATAAATGTTTACTTTGGCTGCATTTTTACACACTGATATCAGTCTTCATTACATTTCTAAAACAAATTTAATAAGAAGAAAACATGTATTTATTTATAATACAAACTTATAGCATTTGCTCTAAATCTAGCAATAGGGTGGAGTCAGGTGAAATGGGCCACATGGTTGGATCATCATAGCCCTTTAATATTTTACAGCCAATCACGATAACTGATCTTGTATTGTTGCTACAACACCAGTTGACATGTAACAATAGTTTTGATTGGTCTGAGGTTGCTAATATGGACAGGGCATATTGTGTTACATGAAGCATGCCAGAGAAATTGTATGGACATAGCAAACTTCACCCATAAGGATGATAAAGGAATTATAAGTAAGCTTACAAAAAAGCAAAATGTTTATGAGCAATGTTTTCACAGACTATTCCAAATAAAAAAAGTGGAAATTAATTATATAATATAAAATGAATAATAATAATATTTTTTTGTAAATTCTGTACATAACTTATTTCTTATAAATTATTTACCAAGAAGTGGCCCATTTTACCTGAATCCACCCTATATTTATATTAGCAAACATTTTTAAACAATTGTATGAATGAAGCCTCTATAATGACTCAATCAATAGCCTATAATCTTTGTTGAAATTGTATGAATGTCTGAATTAACCTCTTAATTGCCTGTTTGTATCTTGGTGTATTCACTGTACAACCCAAACCTGTTAGCTATTTACTGCCACCTCCACTTCCTGGCTAACACGTTCGACTTGTGGCTTTGTAAACACCATAAAGCAGTTCCTAAATGATGTGGTTAAACTGTTGGTTCAGCTGCTGTCTGTCTGGGCCGGTGTTCAATATTTACTTCAGACTTACAGGAGGTGTACTCAGGACACAGGAGTCTACATAATTAAAGAAGGAATTAAGCTTGAAAAGGGTGCAAAATCTGACTTGGAGGGGCTTACAGTAGCAGAAAGTGAGCAGACATATACCCATAAACTGCTCTTACTGCACTTTCACTTTACATTTATTTACACTACTTGTATTTATATTTTTTTTCAATTATTGCACTTTATGTTTGTACCTTGTATTGTATCTTGTTATGTACCTGTTTTTGTATATTGTTGTTTGCACCATATGTTCATTATTTTTGTTTTGCACTGGGAAATAGTATTCTGTTCCTCTATACTGCACTGTACTGTATATAAACGGATCTTATGTGCACCGGACCTGGGCCGACAGAGCCTTCTTCGTAGCTGCCAAACACATCCGGGACTGCGCCAATCTGTCCATGTTCAAATAAAAAATGAAAATTCACCTTTATAGAACTGCTTTTAATGTGTGATTAATGTTTAGTGTGATGTTTTCTATATGATCATTTTCACTTAAATGAAAAAAGTGCCTTTGAGTATCCTGAAAGTCGCTGAATAAAAAAAACAATATTACTATCTCTTAGTATCTAGGTTGAACCATGCTGGGAGTCAGGCTGCTACAGCAGGAATGTCAGAGTGTTACTCATCTCATTCAAAGAAAAAGAAAAAAAAAATCCATTGCTCCTCATGTGAAATGTGCGTGAGTCAGTGCTGAGTAAGAGCACAGAAACCATGTTGACCTTCTGTCTCCACGAGGTCACGCAGTGCCTGAAGGTTAAGGAGAAACTGGGTCACATTTTCACTGCTCAGAGGTCGGCTGCCGGCCACACAGACGTCCAAACTCATTTCCTCTGCGGACTCCCAGGGAAAAGAAAACTGTTGAGCTGTTCAATTCTTTTTAATTCTTCAAATCAAAAACCCTCAAACTCTTCACGTCACAGATGATATCCACTTTTAAGGTTTATACATTCCTGCTGTTCTACTATGGAATCTTTAAATAGACCCTGACTCACACTGCAATAAAAAGCAACGACCAGCCTGTAAAAAAAAAAGCAGTCTAGGCTTTTGTGGCTGTTTGTGCGTACTTTAACAGCATTAGCCGGTGTTTAGTGAGGGCTCATAAATGTGTGATGGAAGATTTTCTGTTGGAATTCTCACCAGACCGAACAGGGAGCAGATGAGAGGAGCAACGGAGATATAAACACTGGAAACACGCTGGCTCATCTGATCGACAACTTTCAGTCTATATGTTTCTACTGCAGGACTTTTGGTTCCACCACATTCTTCCAGCACAGATACTTCTCCCCCCATGTCTGACATAAATCTCCTGGACATAAATCGTGACCCTCCGGCTGTCTGTTTTCTGGCTGTAAATGAGCTGAAGAAAGAAAATGGATTTACTTTGATATTGATTTCTCAAGGATCCCATGCAGACACTGTCCTGGCTGTAACATGGAGCTGCAGGCGGGAGTTTTATCACACTCAGTGCTGCACATATATGACCAGGGCTGGAGCTTCTACTGAGGACACTGAGGTCATGTCCTTCGCATTTTTTTCTGGGAATTTGGGGTTTTAGCAACCTAGGAGGAGTTTACACTCTATTTACACATGGTGGGTACTTTACAATTCCAGTATTTGACTACTATTAGGCACCAAAATCAATATATTTAATAAAGGGCTGAGTAGTGTGTTGCTGTACAGTGTACATAATATCCACACGTTACCCGTCCTAACATTGTTGTCATGCTATTTGTTGTTTGTACTGCCATGTTGTCTGATGATTGTCGTCATGCTATTGTTGCATCTGTGTGTTATAAGTCTCTCTTGTCTCTATGTAGTGCATGCTCTGTTCATATCTGCATATTGTATTTTTCATGCTTTTATCGTTGATTGTATTTCCAGTGCTTTTATTCCTATCCTCTGTGTTTTAACTATTGCCTGGGGACTACAGATGAAAATTAGCCTTTCTGGCTAACTCTGGTGTATTTTCAGAAATGTTATCAACATGCAGTGTCCCTGTCAAATAAAGTAAAAAACTAAAAACCTTATTTTGGGGGATATGTTCATGTTTTATTATGAAATATAGGAAGTTTACAACATAGATTTTTTTTTATTCATAACAGACAATATGTAATCAAGAGAAGTTGGCTTTGAAACAGCATCTCATGTAAGGAAATATACAGAAAATATAATTTATATAACTTTAAACTAAAAATGGGGAGGTGGACTTAGGGTCATGACCTCAGTATTTCTAAAATTCTACATATGTCAAAGACATTTAATGTAGGTTGACTGCTAATAATGATTCAGTTCAGTGTATTTCTGTACGTGTTACGGTCCATTCAGACTTTCCTCTGGATGAATCCGCTGTGTTTCAGATGTGTTTTTTTTTTTACTGTTTTCTCTCTCATCGGCTGCTCATACACACACACACACACACACACACACACACACACACATACACGAAGACAGGGTTTATCAGGGTTAAATGTGGAGTCACATTTGATGTATTTTCTCGCTGCAGCTCGACTTTCATTTTTCTGAATTCCTCCATGTCACTTTGGAGTTAGTTTTCTATTTAGTGCAAAATACATAAAGTCTAGTTTATTTATGTATTTTATTCTTATTATTTTGGCAAGACATTTAACCGACACCCGTTGGTTTCTCCATTTTATGACATTATATTAACTTTCCGTTGCATATCTTTCTTTTAATATATGTTTATTTATTTCTTGTTCATGTGATGACATCATTTCTAAAATATTTACATGGAGCTTGCTCTTTTTTCTTTAGTCCTTGACAATACAGAGAGGGGAAGTACAATGTAAATATAATAACACTAAAAAAATATATTTACAACACATTTATATTTCTCTTTATCACTATATTCGGTAGCATTACATTTCTTTCCACACACTCGTGTTTCTCTACTGTATGTCTTCCTCCTCACGTGATTCTGTCTGCAACGCCTTCGTGCGTCTGCGTGTGCGTGACTTATCGAAGGCAGCGGTCAGTATGTGCGGGTGACTGAGTGTCAGCAGCGTGGAAGTGTGTGTGATTGAGTATGTCTAAGTGTGTGTGCTTATCTGTGTGCCACTTCCTTTTCTTACTGCAGAGCGAGGTGGTACTGTGTTTGTGTGTGTGTGTGTGTGTGTGTGTGTGTGTGTGTGTGTGTGTGTGTGAGTGAGAGTGAATGAGTGCGTGCATTGGTAATATTTTTCTGCTCTCGCGCTGTCGGCGGTGATTTGTTCGCGCTCGAGCTCGAGTTGGAATTCTCTGGCAATCAACAACAAGAAGGGACTGTATTGTGCTCACACACACACACACACACACACACACACACACACACACACACACACACACACTGATAGACAAAAAGACATTTAGAAAACGAGCAATGGGTATACATTTGTGCACACGCGCGTCCCAGTGACAGCTCGGGCGCCTGCTTTAATAAGCGCTCATGCGTTTGTTTTATTCGCTGCTATTAACGGGAGCATCCGGGACTTTTTCCCTCCAATCATCTTCCGAGCCTTGGACTGGAATCGGATCTAAATTAAAATCTATAAATTCATTATACTGGCTGGCTGGTTCGAGCCCACCACCGCCTCTCCCTCCTCACACACACGTTTTACCCTCTCTCTCTCTCTCTCTCTCCACATGTTGTGTGTGTTTTCCTGTAATGCGTTTGTTCTCCTTATCTTTGTATTTTGTTGTGTTGCGTTTTGTCTTATTTTATTTTATTTATTTTAATTTCTTCTTCTTATTATCATTCTTATTACTTTTTAATATATATTTTTACTGTGTGTGATGCATGGAATATATCCTATGGTTATCTTTTTGTAACTCAAAAATGGTTTCCCTCATACCAACGTCATGAAAATGTGTATTTTGTGTCACTGTTGTGTATAACATTTTTTTTTTTTACAGTATTTCATAATATGCGTTTCCTTCTGCGCTCTGGTTTTCAACAAAAGCCCCAAACCAATAAGTTTGAATTGATAGCAAATAAAATAATTTTGTTTTTGAATGACACTTTTGTTCTCTCTCTTTCTTTATCACACAGCACTCAGAATGAAAAGCACACACACACACACACACACACACACACACACACACACACATAGACACGTACATACAGAGCAGAGGGACTGGAGGATGTTAGGTGATGGAAATTAATGAGGAAGCCTGCGGCTACGAAAAGATGTCCAGTAGCTGCCAGGAGGCTCCTGGTAATGAGGAGGGACCTGATTCCTCCAAAAGTATTTTCAGAGTGAGCTTGACTGAGCTCAGTAGTCTCTCCGTGTGTGTGTGTGTGTGTGTGTGTGTGTGTGTGTGTGTGTGTGTGTGTGTGTGTGTGTATTAGTTCTGCTGGGGAGAAACAAAGACCAGCATTGAATTGAAAGAAGCTACCCTGATTATCTTTAAAAGTTGAGTGAGTGGATCATTTTCACACATGAACCACAGTTACACACATGCATGCGTATTAAAGCGCCACTATAAATACGGGCACGGCCTCTACGCAGTGTGTCAAATGGAACACGTCCACTTTGTTTTTTCTGACAGCAACATCTTCACTTTTACGCACGTTTTACGCACAGAAACTCTCCGCATATTTCACAGTTTGACGCGCTACCATTCAGTAATTGAACACGTAAACATGCTCTTTGTGCTGTGTGTGCTTGTTGTGGTTCGAGGCCTCAGCATCCATTCAGCATCCAGCTCGCTGCTGTCGTACAAAGCCGCTTTTACAATCGGGGGAAAGGGCATGGCATTCAGAGATCAAACCCATCTGCTAATTTATAGTGTTTATAGTATTAGCGGATTGTGGTGACAGTACAATAGCACAATGGGCTTTCAGCGGGCCAGCCAGAGAAACACTGACAGAGAAACACCAGACTATCAGCACGGAGAGGCCGAGCTGAACTGAGCCGAGCCAGAAACACTGAATATGAGCGATAACCGTGAGTTGGGTGAAGACTTTCTCTGGAGTTTTTTTTTCTTTGGAGGTTTTTCTTCAAACCAATTTGGGCTAATACTCCAGCACCCCTGTATCCGTCCTTAAACACAATACCATCTAATGAATATTCACCAAGTCTTAAATTATGGTTTTATGGAGGTAGCAGAGCCATAAAAGATCTGCAAAGAGAGAGGGGCTGTAAAAAAAAAAAAAAAGAGACAGAGAGAAAGGGACAGACAGGCATAGCTCAGCTACCGGCAGTGGCCGCTGCGCAACCGGACCAACAGTTTAAAGAGCGTTTAACGTAATTATTGGGTCGAACTAATCACCCCACTACCACCCCCCTTCTCTCCCACACACACACCACCACCACCTCCACCACCACCACCACCTCCCAACCCTGTCCTCATCCCCTCTTCCTCTCTCTCTCTCCAACTCACCTGTGAGGCCTCACACTGTAAACAATTGTTGTTAATTTACAGCAGGATTTCAACAGTATTAACCTGTTATTGATAAAAAACAGTGCTTTGCTGTTAATACAAAAGAAAACCTGTTAAATTACGCTCATAGGCCGTTTTTTAACTGAACTATAATGCATTCTTAAAAAAACAGCACTTTACTGCTGATCAACTGTCTAAAGTATCATCAGTAACAGTTTCATGCAGTATCTTTTGAATTCTGGGATCTGATCTGCACATGTGAGGCTTGTACATTGTACATGATTGGAAAATCAGTGAATTAGCTGTTCTTCACTCACATGTTGTTATGGTTTGCATTCTGTGCTTGTAGCCAGCTATAGACAGACATTTTGGGAAAAGTGCCTTTAATTGTATTTAGTGTGACTATTCCTATGTCTGTAACCTGCTAAGTCTATTCATCTAGGCAAAAAATAATGTACACAGGCAGTATAATAATGCTAATTTTACAGTAACATAAAGGCAACCCTGCTGTCAGTTCTTTACTGTTATTTTACTGGGAAATTCTTAACAGTGCACGAATGATCTCATCTTAACTTTTCCATCCCCGCCCCCCACCACCACCTCCTCTCTCTCCTCACCTGAGTATCTCATCCAGGGGTAAATCCTTGGCTCCTCCTCGTTTAACTGCCGCTGATGCTGCTGCTGCTGCTGCTCTGGGCAACTCTGCCTCCTGCAGGCCGGCTCAGGGAGCCTGAGAGTCAGAGAGCAGAGCTGAGGCCGACCGGAGAACCGCTCCGAGGCGCATCCCTGCAGAGATGAGCTCAGCGGCCCGGAGAATGTGCGTACTTCAGCGGGGTTGAGAGGATGCGCGCCGGACTGGATACTCCCGCTGCTCCGGTTCAGCCCCGAAAGAGACAAACAGAACGGTGAGGAAGAAGAAGGGGAAGGGGTGAAAGAGGAGGAGGAGGAAGATGAAGAAAATGAGGAGGGAGGGAGAGGGCCATGGAGGTGATATCCGCTGGACACGAGGGCGCACGAAGAAGAAGAAGACCCGGCAGGAGCAGCAGAGGAAGTCTGGGAGGGAGAAGTTGGAGACTCTGTGAAGAGGAGAGTGGAGCAGCTCGCAGCGGCTTGCTGGTATTTGGAAAACAGCGCGTTGGCGAAGTCGAGCGAACTCATAATTTGGAGCCGGTGATTTGTAGGCCCGGGGCGCTTTAATGTCCACTTTTTACGAGGCACCGTGAATTATCGGCGGGGCATTACTGTCTAGATTTACACAAAAAAACTTCACCCCACCCACTCCTTCTCCTCCCCTCCCTCTGCACCACGTGACCTCAGGTCCATGTGATGTCAAGAAGCCCAATGGCCGACGGGGGTTTCCCCCTGGATGCAATATTATAATGGTAGAAATTAGGTGCAACACAGGGAGTGACCGCTGCCTCACACACACACACACACACACACACACAGCATACAATACAATCTATATTATACAATCAATACGCAGCAGCTCGGAACGTGTCCACTAATCACCGAGCGCATGATGAGAGCTGAAAAGCAAAAACGGCTGAGGCTGACAAACATCCAGCTCACACTTAAATCTTTTACTGCCTATACTTGCTGGGTGGGAAGCGGGTTAAGTCGTGCGCAAAAAAAGCGGAAAACGCCATTAGATGTGATATTGATTAGACTTGGAATGGAATGGCTCTAGGCACGTGCGTAAAGTTGCCGAGGAGACTAAAAGAGGAGATGGATTTCCCCTGATTTCCACAAACGTCGTCTAATCCCAATTGATGCTTTTGTAGAGAGACCACACATGCAGAATAAAAAGGTCCCACTGTCGTTTCCTCCCACTGTACAGACTGGTCACTGCAGGCAGATGGATGAAAGCAGTATAAACAGAAGAGTCAAACGTGTCACTTTGAAAATCATAACGCTCACAGTGAACGTTTGCAGCTGCTGCGGCTGCAAGAGCTCACACTCCACTTTAATCCAACTAATAGTCCAAACATTAAGAATAAAAAGGTTCATATTTCTTATCACTGAGTCAAGGTTGTTGAAATATTATAGCTGTAAGGCAAACAAAACTAGAAACTTGTGTTGGAAGCAAGCGAGGGTTGATTTATATGTTAAAGAGAAGAAACACATTGTTGAACCCATTATAATCCCTTTGCAAGAAAAGACGGAGAAAAAGAAGCACATTTGATCGTAACTGATAATTACGGTGTGTCTCCACACTCTTCAAGATAAGTCACATCCGCCTTTCAGTTCAAGTCTGTTATGTCTCTGGATCCTGAGAGAACTCACCTGGCGTGCAGGTGCGCGGGACTGTGCTTAGATCCGTACCCGTGACGCTGACCTTTTTCCCCGTCACGCAGCACCGACTTCAGCCGGATGCAATCTCTGTGCTAATGTTTAACAGGTCGACGTCATGCGTGCGTAAAAAAGAAAATCTAGTGAATTAAAGGATTCGAAAGAGAGGCTTTGTTTGTTTGAGCCACAAACACTGAAAGAAGTGTATGAACCTTTCCCATGATGCTTTGCGTAAAGTCCACTTTGCTGCTCTGCTCATCCATGCCTTTTAATAAATGTACTTTTGTTTTTTCAAACCGGAAACGTATCTGAGTAAATCTTGATGCGTAAAACCTTGATGCGTAAAACGCTGCCAAAAAGTAATTTACCTTCTCAAAAGGTCAAGCGCCATGTCCCTATTGTTAACTTATACAGTTGAAATAAGACTAGTCCGTGCGTAACATCACATTTCCACTTAACTATAGAGAAAAGAACAAGATAAGATTGGTCAACTTTAAAGACTCAGATTCAAAGTTGGATTACAGAGCGGACATCCGGCCTGGAGCACTAAACCTCCATGTTCATTTCCATCGGTTCTTTTGTCTTTACGTCTTTGTTAAGCATTTTTTAACTTAAATAAATTATTGATTTTTATTTTATTATTATTATTTATATATTTTTTTTTACTGTGTGTGTGATGAACGGAATTAGGCTGAATATTATTAACATAGGCTATGATTCTCTTTTTGTAACTCGGAAATGGTTTCCCTCATACCATGGTCATGCAAATGTATATTTTTGTTTCAATGTTGTCAATAAACCAAACAATAAAGCGTCAAATTGGACTAATTAAAGAGGCACTTGTTTACTGGTTAAAAGGAGAGCTACCCAGCCTGTGAAAACAGTTGTAGGTTATAATTACCCTGATGACGTCAATCGGGTTATCTGGGCCTGGACTAAAGATTATTATTATTATTTATTTATTTATTTTTTTAAATCAGTATGTGATGACTCCCTCAACTTTATGGAATTGCAGCTAGGCTACATCGTTGCATTACTCACTTAACTTGAGCTGTCAGTCTGTTAAAATGTCAATAGGCCTGCAGCAGCAATGCCAAAATGAATCGCATTATTGTGCACTTATGTTGTTGTTTTTTTGGTGGAGACAGTGCGAGGTGTATGTGAAGTGTGCCATCTCTGTCTGTGGATCTGAGAGTTTTACTTCCTATTGCTTTCAACATGGAATAAAACCTGTTTCCCAATTAGTGCCTGGAAACCCGATCATACATATACTTGGTGCTTTGCTAACACTTGGGATCCCCCTTAACGTCTGAATAACAAGCTGAAGTCCAAATGCGAGAAGATAGATATGCATGCGTAAATACGCATGCTCAGAGTGTTTGATCTTCCCAGATGGAAACAATCCGACCTCAAGTCGTCATCGTGATGATGATGGAAGGCAGTGTAATGGTGAATATAGAGGCCTGTAATAATGTAAGTGGAGGTGGAGGACCAGGCCATAAATAAAGTGGTGTTTGGATAGGATGTGGGTTGTGTGAGAGGGGGGGGGGGGAGGCGTCTGTTGTTTTAAGAGGAGATTTCCGAGTCGTCGCTTAAATGTTTGGCCTCGTGAACTGAACGGTTTTATCAGTCTGGGTGCTGACAGAATGTACAGAGAGGAGAAGGAGGGAGGGAATGAGAGAGGTGAAAGGAGAGGAGGCGAGGGAGGAAAAGAAGGGGAGAAGGGGGCGAGTAAGGAGTAGGGCAAGGATGGGGAGAAAGTCTGGATAAGCAACTTCTCTGACATCTTGCTTCCTCTATGCCTTTCCCACTCTTTTGGACCATAGAGTTGACACTGACTTCTCTCTTCTTCTTAAAGGGGACATATCACGCTCATTTCGAGGTTCATACTTGTATTTTGGGTTTTCTACTAGAACATGTTTACATGCTTTAATGTTCAAAAAACACATTATTTTTCTCATCCTGTCTGTCTGAATATACCTGTATTCACCCTCTGTCTGAAAAGCTCCGTTTTAGCGCCTGTCTCTTTAAGACCGCCTCCTGAAAAAGCCCAGTTTTCTCTGATTGGCTGGATTGAAAAACATCAGCCGGTTAGACTGTTGTCAGGCTATTAAATAGGCGTTATCAGTCGCTATAAATCCCATAGATGTGGGTCAATAGGAGCCTACTACACCCACTAGTAGGTTCTATAATCTTTTCACATCGTAGATCACCAAAAGAAGGTATACAAGAACACAACAGTGACCTTCTAGCAACTGTAGTAATTATGACAGGAACAGAATAAGAAGTCAGGCGCAGTAGAATAGATAGTGTAAAACTCCATAAGGGGTGGAGGTCGGGGATGATGGATTGGACACAAAACACAGGGTTTACACCCGGACCGAACTTTGCATCCCGTGTGAAACCGACAATGTGTAGTTGTCTTTGTGTTCGTAGTTATTTTAAACCAAAACACAATGTTTTTCCTTAAACTTAACTAAGTGTTTTTTTTTTAGCCTAAACCTAAAGAAGCCTTTTTGTTTGTGTTCAAAAGGTGACGTTTTATTTAGTTTTACAGCATCTTAGAAGATGTTGCTTTTAAGTTTTACATTCACTTTTACAACGTAGGCCTCTAATGACCCACATCTATGGTGCTTATAGTGACTGATAACGTCTATTTAATTGCCTGATAACAGTCGAATTGGGCTCAAATATTTCTAAAGGTAGTTCTCAACCTGTGGGCGGTATATTCTAATGAACCTGTATGTGACATAGGAAGGGGAGCCAGATCTGATTTGCTTGTTGAATCACAAGTTTTCTGATCGACAGCCCTCAAAAAACTGACTGGGCTGTTTGTGGGTTGGTAGCAGTGGCGGCTGGTGACTCAAACAATTTGGGAGGACAGGAGGATAACCAACCCATGGTGTCATGTTACTGTCATGTTAGCTTGTCTGTAAACTGCTGCCCATACAGCAATCCGTCACCCGCACAGGGAACCACAGCAGCACGTCATATCGCCGCACGTCTCCGTAGCTCCGCTGTGGGTCCAGCCCGGACAATTGACGGCGACGACCGAGTGGAGATCTCTCCATCCACTCCCCGGCGGGGTGCGACTCCTGCTGCTGCAGCGCGCCCCAGGCAGGCCCGACCCTCGCTCAGCTGTCCGGACTGACCCACTGCGGGACTACGGTGGCGTCCAGCCAGCAGTCCGACGCGCTGCTCTGGATCCCGGTGCAACGGACTGCTGTACAGGCAGTTTACAGACAGGCTGATGCAGGAAGGACTGCTGCACCGGGTTCTTCAGGGCTGCTACAACAAGCTAACTACTGCGTTAGCTAACACTAGTAGCTAGCTACAGCTCAATAAAAAGGCCTAAATAAACAGGATTTGTTTTGTTATGTGTTTAAAAGTAGTTCACAATTTACACGTTATAATTAATTTCCTGATGAGCTGCTGTCTGATACTTTACTGCCAGTTCATCACGTACATACAGTGGAAGAGACCGAAGATGCTATTTGGACATCATCATTGGACCAATGGACATCAACATTGGACAATCTTGTATTCTGCTGGTTGTTGATTCGTAACCAGCTAAGGGAGGTTAACCTGACGTGTTTTGGCCAATCACAGACAAGCATGAAAAAAATGAAATGCATTGAGTTGATAGGAGAGGTCCCGCCCTAAGGGAGGACGGAGGGTGCTTGTCCTCCATCCCCCACGATGCCAAAACCACTTCACACACATAGGCGGCCCTTTCCCCTCTGACCTGCAGGTGTCGCTGTTGAAGCATTTTAATCAGGATTTGAATAATAGATTTGTTCCAAAGAAGAAAGAAAAGATATTTTATAAATGATACTGAGATTTGGTAATGGTTTATTTCAACCAATTACTCTTTTTTATATTTTGATCTCCCTCTTGCCTCTCAAAAAAATAGAGGAGGAGCAACCTCCTCTGCATTTATAGACCAGCCTCCACTGGTTGGTAGGAACTCCGGATACCAAAATGTACACATGCACTGAAAAAGTGAGTTTTTCATGATGTTGCCCAGATAATTGAGTGAAAAAAAGTTAAACAGCACAATCATAAAACCATCCCTGAACGACTCATAACAGAACTCTTCTTCACATTAAATGCAGAACGCAACATTTTTTATTACATTTTTCCTCCTTTTTTATTTTTATGAATGTTCTCTCTCTTTTTTTTTTTTTTAAATCGGCACTGTGCGCATGCTTTTTACCCCAAAAAGAGAAAAAAAGGAAGACAACATAAAACGAACACCATCGATCAAAAAACGAACTAAAACAACAATTAGAATGTGTAAAAAAGAGACCCGACCTACTAAAACGGCATAAATAGGCAGTTTCATGTTGTTGGAAATTTCATTAATTGCTACGTCATCTTCATCATCATCATCAATCAATCAATCAATCAATCAATCATTGCCATAACAACAACAACAACATAGAAGTGAGAAGTACAGTAAAAAGTGCACCATCATCATTTTTTAACTTAAAAACTATACAGCTGCCAAAGATAAAATTGTTAATGATAAACTTCTAACAATATAGAAATGTTTCCACGATAATTGTTCCACAAAGAAAGGAAGCTATCATTTTTTGTTTTGTTTGTTTTTAAACACTAGAGTAGACTATGTTTGCTTGACTCGGATGGATCCAACCAAACCTCATCAATTGTATTTTTTTTTTTTTAAAGTTCACTTTCTTGCTTCTTTTTTTTTTTTTTTTTCTCCTTTTTTCTTCTTCCCGCGGTTTCTACAGTCAGCAGACAGAGGCACGTGGCCTCTCCAAGTCCGTCCGGCTCGCCAGTCGCCATTTTGGAGACTCAAGTTCCTTTTCCATCAATTGAATTGTGGAGACAGCGGAGCAGTCCAATGGCCTCGATTAAGACAAAAACAGCCCCCTCACCAACCCACACCCACACCCACCCCCACCCTCACCCTCTGGTCCAACACTTACACCCTCCATCTCCACCTACATCTGCTTGTGGGTTTTCTCGCAGCAATCCTCATTGACGGAGGCCTGAGAGCCCGCCGTGCCCGCCACCACCACCACCGGGCCTCCTACTCCTCCTCCACCTCCTCCTTCTTCTCCTTCTCCACCTCCACCTCCGCCCTCTCCTCCTGCGCTCCCGCTGCCATCCCGCAGCTCCTTCTCCCTCCTCTCCCTCTCCACCGCCTCCTGCTCGCTCTTGCTGCTCGGGAACTTGTCCTTGTTGTTCTCTTTCTTCCACTTCATCCTCCGGTTCTGGAACCAGATCTTCACCTGCCGCTCCGTCAGAGCCAGCGCGTGCGACACCTCGATGCGGCGTTTCCGGGTCAGGTAGGGGTTGAAGAGGAACTCCTTCTCCAGCTCCAGGGTCTGGTAGCGGCTGTAGGTCTGCCGGCCTCGCCTCCTGCCGGCAGCTAGTAGGAGGGAAGGTGGGGTGGGGTGGGGGAGGAGAGGGAGACAAGGGAGAGTGGGGGGGGACATTATTAGAGAAGAAAACTTCACTTTAACATCTTAGTGGTCGTTAGCCAATCACCGCCCTCCATTTATTCATATCAATGTTATATGAAAACCAAACAAACTTATTGGCCTAATATGCCAATAGACTATAGGCTGTTCAAACATCCACTTTGACATGCTGAGCATCAGTAATATTCACTGAAACATCACAACTTTTGATTACAGTGAATGCTGCAATGCCAATCTGGTGATTACTTTTATGATGAATAATATATTACTGTCAAACAAATACTAATAAATGGACCTAACAGGTCCCAAATACCCAAGGTGACGTCTTCATTCAACTTGTTTTGTCCAACTGAGAGTCCATAACCTTTACAATGATATTTAATGAAATATCAAACAGATCAAAAGCAGCAAATCCTCACATTTGAGAAGATGAAACAAAAGATTCTTTGGTATTTTCTGTAATTCTCCAAATACACAGGTAGATGCATACATCATATATGTTTTATAAGATAAGTAATAAAGCATTAATTGGTTTTATTGCCACTAATTTATTTTTAAACAATATATTGAAGATACTGGTATCATACAAAACTAGAAAAGCTTATGAATCCATCGGTACCAACCATGTCATACTAGCTTGTCATGAAGGAGGCTAAATAACGCTCCAAACTTACGCTAAATTATTGGGGAGGAAAAACTGCCATGTCCATTTTCAAAGGGGTCCCTTGACCTCTGACCTCCAGATATGTGAATGTAAATGGGTTCTATGGGTACCCACGAGATAATCAAATGCAGTTTGGGGCAAGTCATAGTCAAGTCAGCACACTGACACACTGACAGCTGTTGTTGCCTGTTGGGCTGCAGTTTGCCATGTTATGATTTGAGCATGTTTTGTATGCTAAATGCAGTACCTGTGAGGGTTTCTGGACAATATCTGTCATTGTTTTGTGTTGTTCATTGATATCCAATAATAAAATATATACAGACATTTGCATAAAGCAGCATATTTGTCCACTCCCATGTTGATAAGAGTATTAAATAAATATTTTTGTATTGTTATTTTTATATCTGGTATATTTTTTTATACTCTGTATTACTTACTTGTGTCTTTTTACAAAAATGTTTGCACTGTGGAACTGTGATGCTGGAAACTTGAATTTCCCCCGGGATCAATAAAGTTACTATCTATCTATCTATCAATCTATCCATCTATCTATCTATCTATCTATCTATCTATCTATCTATCTAAATACTCGACAAATCTCCCTTTGAGGTACATTTTGAACAGATAAAAAATGTGCAATTTATTTGCGATTAATCGTGATTAACTACAGACAATCATGCGATTAATCGCAATTAAATATTTAAATCGATTGACAGCCCTACTTCATACAACTTTTTTGTCCAACTAAGAGTCCATAACTCAGAGATACTGAGTTTATAATGATATCAAACAGATCAATAGCAGCAAATATTCATTTTTAAGAAGCCATTTTTTTTTAACTCCAAATACACAGGTGGATGCATATATAACATATGTTTTATTAAGAAACATTGGATAAGTCCTTAAAGTTAGAATTTATGTGATCCTCATGTGACTGTAATGGTCAGGGTTCCTATACAAGGGGTGCTTCTCTGTCTCTCTCTCTCACTAATACTGCTACTCTGCTCTAAACATGAGTCCAAGAACAGGAACACAAACTCTGTCACTCCATCAGTGAACTCCACCACAACACACCATCAACTGCAGTCATTAACATAAAAAACTAACAAAAAGTCTTATATCACACAGACAAGTCCACTGAGCACTTACAGGAGCGCGTATGAATATCGGATGCTATAAATAAATACATCATAAACACTTTTTTAAAAAGAGAAAAATGATCCCGCAACGCAAAGACCAGAACAGAGACTAAAGAGTCGCCCCTGATGACGAACACATTTTTATTTTTCAAACTTTTAATTAGAAATAACGCAAGCACTGCAAAGTGAAGATAAAGACAAATTATTATTTCCAAACCCGAGAGGTAATCATTAACTCTGCTCCTGTTTTGGGCTTTCTGTTGAAAACAGAAGAGGGAGAGAAGCAATATAAAACCCATAAATACTTAATACACGCACAGGGTCAGATATTGTATTTTCTGCAAACTCGCTGGACAAGCAGAAAAAGGTGTATGTTTTTTTTTGTTATGTTCTTTCTTTTTTATTAACAAACTGTGAAATATTATCACCTGTATTTTATGAACCAAAAGAGGACAGACATGACGTCCTTGCAAGATATCACATTTTTTAAATATTTCTTACACGCTTATTCCATCAAACTGAGTGATAATTATAAATCTTTAAAATAGCTCAAATTTGTCAACATGGGTGGCAGAAATGAAAAATAAAAACACATTTATAAATAAATTATATTAAAAAAAAATGCTTGCGTAACACTTGCTTTCTCCCCTTTTTTATTAGGAAGATGTAAAAGTAATTTCAGTATAAAGAGAGCGAATAAAACCCGGGACATTTGTGTATAGCCTAAGTGATTATATTTCCATAAAACTGTTTGTCTTCCTCTTTGATTATTGTGCCATAAAAAAAGGGAGCTCTGCGTCGCGGACAAGATATGCCAGTGATCGTAAAGATTTGAAGTAAAACTGCTGCTTCTAAATGACTGATCTGAAGGGAAATTCACATTTTGCATGATTGGCAAGTTTAGCATTAGTGTTCATAACCCGGAGAGGAACCGTGTAAAGGGAGCGACCTGCAGAGAATTGGCAGAATTTAAATGTGTCTGGTAAATTAAAGGAAAAAAAAGGAGATTTTTGGAGAGTAACGTTTTCTTGGGAGCTATCTGGTCTGTGCAGATCTCTCTCTCCCCCACACACAAACACACACACACACACACACACACACACACACACACACTCCTAGGACAGTAAAGTTTCTGGATTAAATTAAGGAGAGAGGGTAATGACTTCTGTGGAAGCGCATTTACTGCTATAATCACATACAAGTCTTATCTGCACTGATCTCATTACACACAGCCTGCAGGTATACAGGGTGGAAAATATCTTCATCACCCATTAGCCTATTTATCCACCGCGAAGTTAAGTCCTGCAGGATGCTTTTCTGTGACTCTCGTGGTCTCACTGGATTTGCACATATAGCGTCCGTCTATGCGCACAGAGCTGCTGCTTCTTATGGTAAAATAGCCACAAGCAGCAGACAAGGGAGTCTTTATGGAAATGCGCGGACTTGTAAGTGATGTAAATGTCTTGTATGTGTTATCTGTCACAGGGCTGGCGCCGTGATTTCGTGCTATAGGGACTTAAGGGAAGTTGGCGCCACATTCAGCGCTGTCACCAGCCATGAATTAAGGGAAATGTGAAACACTTTCCTGGATGGAATGACAAGCACGGACACTTTGAACCGGAGGGTTTCTTTTTGACAGAGCAACACGCATGATGGGGGGAATTTAACCCCCAACCTCAGTGCGTATGACGATACATTTCATATTATATAGGCTATATACAGCTGAGGTGGATCTGACCGCTTTTGGAGGACAATTTGTGTAATTTATTTGGCATTGCATGCATGAGAAAATGTTACAAGCAACATTTTTAAGACCTATTATATATGAAACCTTTACAAAGCCAATTAGATGAGCCCTAAACAAATGCATGGCAGTTGGCAGTTGACATTTTGGACGACGCTTTCCACTCGACAACAGATGCCAATGAGAGTCGAGGCAAAGGACGCTTAAATCATCACATTCATTCTGCGGGCCTAATCACATTTTACTCTGTTTTCATTTTTTAAACTCGTACAGAGAGGAAATGATTTATCAGGATTTCCACCCGCAGCGGTTAACAGTCGTAAAACGGCTCATGTTCACGTTGAGTTTAGGATCTAAAACCTCCAGCTTGGGGGGCTCGGAGAGTATTTCAAGACAAATTCAGTGAGTGGGAGCCTCCTTCTGTGCTACATAAAAGGTGGAGGAGGTGATATCCCTCTTTATAGTACAAATTATGAAATGTACCCCCTCGTTAAAGGGGGATTTCCGAGGTAAACGTGGAGGATGACCTCCTCCATCCTCCCGTTTTTATCCCCACAGAACACCATCGGCCTTTTTTTTCTCTCCGCTATTACAGCTTAACTAATAAATCCTCACGCTGAGCAACGATAATACCCCATCAAACCGCGCTGTAACTGGGTGCGTATATACAGCATCCTCGGACTTGACGCGCCTGGTTTCCTGTTTTGACTTTTCGGACCCCCGGATGATCTGATGAGCTGCCTGCTGCAACCACGGACCGGCACGCTGTTAAGCGCCGAGTATACTGTTTGAAAACTATGAATCACGGAACTAATCACTGTCATCGTTGGTAAAGAAGGAGCTTAAGGAGTCGTTTCAAGAACCCGCGCCTGAGTGCGGCCGCTAGTAGTTAAAGCATGGTGGGTGATTTGGAAAAAGCCGTTACGCACAGGAGAGTGGAGCAGAGGCAGACAAGTGTTGGGGAAATATAAAAAGAGGCTTTAAAGATGTAAATTATGACAATTTACAGGCCGCGCAAACATGAAACCTTCAATTGCACAAAGAGCAACACGCACACGCACACACACACTGCTGGGAGGCACTAAAGAGGAACAGTGTTCATAGTCTTATACGTGCGTAAATGTGAATTAGCTATACTGTTATTACTGTTATCTGTAGCAGGTGTACGTCTAGTGTGAGTGGCGAGAACGCAGCTCGAGGTGAGAACACAGACCTGTTTTTTTTATTGATTATTTTTCTATTTTATGATCATAATCATGAAGCCACAAAAGTCCTATACAGGCTATAACCCGTCTGCTGCCCCACTTTATAAAATACAACCCAGAACATAAGCAATAAACTCTCTCTCACACACACACACACACGCGCGCGCACGTACACACGTGCACGCGCACACACGCACACACACAACAGCACAGCACAAGAAATATGGGCTCAAACTAAATAGGCTACTATACATGTCAATTCATTCACTCCTCTCTCTCTCTCTGCACCTTTAAGTCTCTCTAACACAGAAATGCCTTCTTGCATAATCAGTCTTATTGTGGTGTTGGTTTAAGCCATCAATTATAAACTCGGCTTCCCTATAATGCAAATATATATATTTTTTCCTAGAATGCCTTTAAGATTTATAATCTGATCGAGTTGAACCAATCGGGGCCTGATCCATATTCACAGGATGTGTGTATGCCACAAACACACAAAGACCACTATGTGTTCACACACACATACATACACACAGGACACAAAAGCAAGCCTTGTGGGATGGTTTTTGATATTTGAGTGAGCGCACCAGACAAGGCCTGCGAGTTTAGAGATCACACACGCTGCGAAGGTAATACATCCGAGTAAGAATACTCTGTTTTGGCATAATCCTCTGTATCCACGCACTCCCCCCTTGCTTTAACCCTGTGTGGGAACTGGCCACCGTGTAGCCAAATAATCCACAGGCAAAGTCGTAAAAGAAAGCAAAAAAAAAAAAAAAAAAAAAAAGGCAGTAAAAGTTTAACCCGGGTCAGAGCTGCATGTATAAAATGAGTCTGCTGGAAACAACTACTAGTTCTCCCATCTGCTCTATAGGCAGGGGTTTCTCAGTTTTTGGAGGGGGATTCTCATTCTCAGAAGTCCCCCCTCCCTACCATCTCTCCACTGCTCTCCTTTCTCTCTCTCTGGGCTTTCTATCCCGGCTCCATTCTCTCACTATATGGCCGGGTGCAATTAAACCCTAAAGTCATTCACAAGTTTTGGTGTTGCCAATAAAACCATAAAGATGCTTTGAACGCAGGAAGCTCTAATTACCCTGCTCCAATGCCTGCTTTTAAAATCACTTTTCCAACTTTTCTTCCACTGTTTTCTTATACTCCCCGTGTGTGACTATACAGTCTCTGTGTTCCAATCCTGGAGGAGCAGCAGAACATGGACACTCACCTTTTTTGAGGAAGAGGATTCAGTATATGCTTTGAGCAAGGCAAAAAAGAATAAGAGTAAAAGCCAGTCTATCCATTTTCCTCACCTTGCGGCCTCATCCAGGGAAACAGCTGCGTAGGCGAGGGGCTCTGCTCGGTTCCCTCCGCGTCCTCTCCGGCGAGCCCCGGAGCGCTCCCCAGTTTACAGTCGCTGTACTGGACCAGATCCGCGTCCTGGGCCCCGAAGAGCGTCTGCCGCTGCAGGGCGTCGTATCCGTAGAAGTTGCCCGGCTCGCCGTGGCATGTGACCGCGCAGGGGCTCTGCTGGTACGGGTTGCTGGGCAGTGTGGAGGCGCTGTGGTGGTAGAAGTCCTGGATCTGCGGAGCGTGCTGGAAGGTGGCTCCGGAGCCCGGGCCGTACACCACGGTGGGCCGGCTGCCGGCCAGGTCCTGCGCGAAGCCGCACTCGTAGTAGTTCGGACGTAACGAGTCTCCGCTTTTATATTTGGAGAAGAGCGAGTTGACGAAATATGAACTCATCTTTTGTGTTTTTATTGTTGTTTCAGTTTGTGTTGGTGCTCGGCGGAGGAGTCAGACTGGAGGAAGCGAGCCGCGGCTTTCAATTGTTTTCTCTTTTTTCCTGTGCGGTTTGGAGGCAGAAAGACACCGACACACGGAGAGGAGGAACGGAGGGGAGGGAGAGAGAGAGAGAGGTCTGCCGCCGGTGTCGGTGACCGGTGTTGTTGTGGTGTTTCCCCTTCACGGCCACAACAGACGAGCGGTGGTGTGCGTAACGGCGACGGCAGCCGCACAGAGCAGTAACAGCCACGACCACCGCGACGACAACAACAATAACAACAATCACACCGATTCCATAAAACCTCCAGCGAAGAAGAAGAAAAAGAAGAGGAAGAAGAAGAAGAAGAGGGAGAAGTGGAGGAGGAGGAAGGGCTCGTGCGCATCACAATTCCGGTGTTAGCGCTGCAAGCGGGAGCCCTGTCGCGCTCTCAAACGGGTATTCCGTGATTTACTCCTCTGCAAATGAGTTGTTTCATATTTTCTCTCTCTCTCTCTCTCTCCGACTCTCTCTCTCTCTCTCGCGCGCGCTCTCTCCCTCTCTTTCTCTCTCTCTCCTCCTGGTGTGTGTGTATGTGTATGTGTGTGTGTGTGTGTGTGTGTGTGTGTGTGTGTCGGTTTCAGGGATAATTTGCATCTATTATCAGCTCTTCATCCCATTGGCTTTTCCACGCACACAGACAAACGTGCACGAGTGCACACACACACATGCATACATACAGAATCTATTGCACTTTTTTTCTTTTTTGCGCCTGTAAGACTGGATGATAGTCTCCCGGCGTCGGCTCGAGGAGCTCCGCGCGCCTGTGATAACGCAAAGGGAGTGAGAGAATGAAGGAAGAGAGGATAAGAAGAAGAAGATGAAGAGGAAGAGGAGGAGGAGGAGGACGGGGGGGGTGAAAGAGAGTCGGTGCAGCATAAAGCAAGAAAGGAGGAGGAGTGTGTGTGTGGGGGGGGGG
>CAKAKR010061158.1:0-10036 GCA_916700685.1 Adelosebastes latens | reverse complement strand
CCCCCCATAATGAGAATTCTGCCGCTTTGCATCTGATCAAGTGCGCACACACACCAACTACTGGTTCAACCAACCAACAGAAGCGAAGATGGATTTTTTTTTTTTTTACTTTAAAGTTGAGATTGAGGTTGGGTGGTGATGCTGGTGATGGGGGAGTGAGTGTGTTGGGGGGTGGTATTGAATCTCGTCGTGGAGAGCATCCCTCTCATTAATTGCTCTTTCTCATTTCTCTCCCTGAATCCTTAAAGGAAAGAGAGCGCGGGAGCCGCGAAGTGAACGAGGCCCGAACATGTCAGGCAGCCTGAGCGAGAGAGGTTAACTCAGACTGAGAGAGAGAGAGAGAGAGAGAGAGAGAGAGAGAGAGTAGAGGGATCCTAATTGGTATTGGTTTTAACAAGTACCAGCCTATAAATGTAATTGAGGTTTTAAAACCAGTTGTCAGAGTCGTTCTCTTCCAATCTGACTGCTGCTGGTCAGAAAATAGACGAGCTCCTGCTCTCTGATCATCGTACACTTTTATAAATATGATCTCCATAAACATGTAAAGGAGGGCTGGGGAGGCTGTAATAGACTCGGAGAAAGTGGCTGTAAACGCTTTAACAAACTATAAAGCTCCATAAAAGCGGAGGGGCAGTGTTTTGCTTGTTTACGTCCTCGCAGGCACAGAAACAAAAAGGAGGTTTTTACGACGCGCCCTTTGCGCGACCGGAGGCCGTAAACACCTCACGCCTGCTTCGGTATTTAATTGTCATTTTCGCACGGTGTTTTCCATACGGCTGTGGTTCCTCCTGGTTGGGAGTGTAAGCTGTGAGGTGGAAGGAGGGTTGTTTTTTTGTTTCTAACGAGGG
Source organism: Adelosebastes latens (assembly GCA_916700685.1). Classification (NCBI taxonomy): domain Eukaryota; kingdom Metazoa; phylum Chordata; class Actinopteri; order Perciformes; family Sebastidae; genus Adelosebastes; species Adelosebastes latens. The sequence goes on along the minus strand of CAKAKR010061158.1, from coordinate 9,188 downwards.
ATAAGTTGTGGAAAGGTTAAGCTCGGCCTTGTAGAGCAGACGGCGCTCGTAAAAAGTAAGATGGCCTAAAGTGCAAAGACTCAACTGTGGAGTAATTTCTGCTTAGACTGTGTGCCCACAACAGATTTGGAAGTTGCCGATCAATCAGATATGAGGAACCGCTGATGGAGGGTCCTGTAGGTACAACAGCCGAGAATTTTCCTCTTTTGATTATTTTTGTTTTGGAGCTATCAATTTATTTCCAACATGGGCTGTGTTCGCGCCCACATCAGCCAAATAAAAATGTCATTACCTGAATCTAATTTATTTAGATTATACAGCGCTGACACAAGAGGCCCAAATGTTGCCAGCACCCGCCTGAATTACAGACTGTGTTGTGGTAAATCAGCTGATTGTACGCCCGACTTCCAGAGGAGTAATTGCCGCAGTATTTTTCCAATTTATCGCCCAGAATATGATCTTGTTGGAACTTCGCCGCGCCGTGTTTTACACTTCCAATAAAGCGTTTGCTTATGAGATCTGTTGTCTGCCTGATGGTGAGATGAGAATGTGGTGCAACAAAAAAAAAAAAAACACATCCCTGTCCACATCCCCGCTGCCATTCCTGCAGAGTACACACACACACACCTGGACAAAACAACAAGCGGCCTAAATGAGCATCATCCTCTGCGTCAAATCTAATTACATCTTCACACTGGAGAGAACGCATTCAGCAGCAGCGCACATAAAGGTCTATGTGTATCCTATATATGCGCTGGATGGAGATAGTCCTCACATTTTACCTGAGGAAAAACAGTACACAAGCACTCCTTCCATACATTCGTACAAACTCTGAAAACCGGTGAGGTGCGTGCGTCCTTGTTGTGTATTTTGCATCCAGGAAAAATGACCATTTCCTGGCAGCCCATACGTATCCTGCACGCCTATGGCTTATTCTTTCCCAAGGCCTCAACCCTTTCCTCTTCATCCCCTCCATGCACGCTCTGAAAATGACCTCAACCTGCTTCAAATGTCACAATGTTCTAAAGCAAAGTCAAAAAGCGGCCTCAATTCTTCTTAAAAACACCCCCTTTAAAATACATTAAGAAGAGGAATACGGCCAGTTTCACCCCTAAAAGGAGCCCATGCATGAGTTAGTTCTTCCATGAAGGCAGGCACAGCCTCAGGCGAGGTCTGGTCTATCGGTGGAGCATGAGCGCCATCAAGCGGCGGGTTGCAGTAAGGCCACAGTGGGGTGGGAGTGGGGGGGTAATGCGGCTTTATGGTTCTATTAAGTCCGCACATAAAGCTGTATAAGCTGCTCTAAAATAAAACTGCGGGTTGTAATTGGAGGCCAGGTGTGACGGTTGATTTGGGTTTTGCGAAATGAGGACAGACTTGTCACATGGAAGCGTCTGACTAGGAAATATAAAGGAAAATAATCCAAATAAAATGTGGTCTTGTTAATACATTTAATGAGTTTTATCACCAAAAATCACCGAGTTAAAAATGGACTCAGCGCGGTTCAATACAGCACCGATGCAATAGGTTAACTATATATTTTATTCCGACTGTTAGACAGCCAGGTCTGGACTGTACTTTAACCTTTAGAAACCACTAATATTGAATTAAAAACTAAGGTCCAAGGTGGACAAAGAAATGTACCTTCTGTAATACTTTCTTTGTTTTATCTCAAGCAGGCCTACAAATGAAATTAACACACAAAATATCAATTAAATGTACAGTTGTAAAGCTCAGTTAGTGCTTTTCCTTGTAAATTGTAGGTAAATACATGCAGCTAACACTGATAATTCTATACAAAGCTATTTATATAACTCTATATATCTGAGTAGTCAGTATAATCACACATTGTACTATTTTTGTGTTAAACTAAATTTTTTTCGATTGCCTACGTTCATATGTTATTAACAAATTAACAATTTTAGCATTTAATACTGGGAGTACTTACTGGTGTTTATATACTGGTGTATATATAAATATACTGGTGTATATATAAATTTGTATATACATTTAATTATTTACGGTTAATACTGTTGTGGTGTTACCTTTTTTTTAATAATATTTTTTATTGACATTTAGCAACAATTGAGCAAAAATGAGTTGCAAACCCTATATCCATACATCACCCATCTAAGTCTGTATAAAGTGCTGCATTTTAAGATTTGTTATAGAAACGTAGAAAAACAAAACTATGAACGTTGTGGTATTTCCATATGTATTTCCATATAAAAAATTTAAAAAATACTAATAAAATTAAACAAAACGCTAAAAATGAAATTAACTCTAACATTAAATATCATTAATATTATATTTTGTGTTATATTGATTGTATCTCTGATTCTGTTATTATTTGGTTGCGTGTTAGACGCGTCTGAAGATGTGCCACGTACATGCCTCGCTGCTGTTATAAACTGTGAAACCAAAGCAAACAAAGAGCATGTGAAGGAAGTGGAGCGTGTTAAAGTGAAACGTGTAACTGCCTGTATCTCTGTGTGTCAGTGAAGTCCAGTTCAAACCCGTTTTATTACCGCAGATGATCGCTGCTTTTATGTTTTCAGGGACCTAAGGTGTGTGTACGCGCATGTGCGTGCGCGTGCGTGTGTGTGTGTGTGTGTGTGCAGATAGCTAAATTACAGGCTGTAAACAGACTGTAAAAGCGGTTGTTACCACTATCTGAAGAGACTGCAGCCCGGATCCTCTTCTTCACCCCATGTGGAAATATGAACCCTTGTTTATCAGAAACACAGAGAAAGAAAAAAATAGTGCCAGATTTAAAAAAAAAAAAAATGTAATAATAACCAATGCAACCCTCTAAACCCTGCAGACAGCCATAGGTTCCTCCGTGTTTCCACATAAGGTTCAACATCACGGAGACATTTGTGTCCTTCCTCCCCGCTGCGCAGCCCTGCAGCCCGGGCCCCGCCGTGGCCCCTAGGCCGGAAAAGAGGCATGGGAGCCGGTCACAGCACTCTGGTCTGACGGGGTCTACTGTCTGGTTGTGTTTTTGGTGTTTTTTTTTTTTTTTGTATAGGTGGGGGTATTTACAGCCCCGGCTGTAAGGATGCATCTGAGTGTGAGACAAAGGGGTCGGACACACACACAGACAACCAAGAAATACCCCAACAGAGCCAAACGGCTACAAAACCATAAAACTCCCAACACTGAAAAGAAGAGGAGGAGGAGGAGGAGGAGGAGGAAGGAGACTCGTCCCTCTTCCACACACACATCCGTAGCACACAATCAAACGAGGAGAATCCCACTATGTGTTACTGTATAACCCTCCATGTCCAGGCCTCTCCTCCACCTCCTCTCTCATGTCAAATATAGAGGCAGCCCAACACTAATATTTGCGCTCTTCTCTTCGTCTTCTGCGCCTATCAATATAACCAGCAAATAAATTATCAAGCAGGGGGATTTGAAACTTTCCCTCTAATATTTCCTCTCTCTATGTGTGTCTTTCCTTACACCCCCCCTTCTCTTTCTTTCGGCGTGTTTGCTTTACAGCCGTTTAGTTCTTAACCTTCAGAAATTTATACGCTATAAACTTTTATTGCCGTCATATTCTTTTATTGCGCTGCACCGCATTGGATCCTCTTTCTCTCCTCTCCGCTCCTTTTCCGTCTTCCTCTTTGCTGTTTTTACGACAGACAGCGGCGGCTTCTTCTTCCAGCCCGCACGCATCCGCTCCCGCATCCCTCATCACCCACCCGCACACCCCCCTCCGCACTTTTTTTTTTTTTTTTACCCGTGAGCTCGAGACCCCCGGTGCGTGCAGCACATCCTGCTCCTCTCGTGCTGTTTGTTTCCATGTTTGAAAATAGGAAGTGTGCAAAACAACTGACGTGAGAAAGAAGAAGAAGAAGAGGAGGAGGAGGAGGAGGAGGAGAGAAAGCTGCTGCAGCTTTATTGGTCCAACGGGAGAAATACTATGAGATTTTTTTCTTTCAAAAGCAAAGTAAAATAAAACAAATGTAACAAACCCTGACGGCCTGCTCTGACCGGCGGAGTCCACTTGTGGTTTTACAATTACAGAAGAAATAGATGTAGGAAGGAAAGCCTCATCTTTCCTGGGAAGCTCCGCCGGGCGACGCGCTGCAAGAAATCAAACTGGTCTGAGATTTGTGGCTTTTGAAGCACAACTACTGTGAATGCAGATGGATGGGAATCATTTGGAAGAAACGGAGCGGTGGACTGGATGTGCCGCTACCTTAACCGCTTTCAAAAGTAATGGGCCAACAGGGGCGAACTTCATGCCAAACAAATAACATGAGACTGTCTACTGCAAGTTGATTTCTTAATTTGAAACTTTAGTGCAGAAATAAATGTTATTTAGCCTGTTGGTTCACTTTGAATTTTTTTGAATTATTATTTGAGCGCATAAGCAACACAACGTCTTCTTTTCTTCTTTTTTCTTCTCCTTCTCCTTCCTCTTCTTCTAATTGTATTTAGTTATTTATTTATTAATTAATTTATTCATTCATCTATTTATTTATTTATTTATTGGTATAACATTACATATGTTAGAGTGATCATTTATTTTTTTTATTTCTCAATTGTTTTATTTGTGTGTGTTTTTGAAAAAGTAGTTGACCAAAAATAATAATAAATAAACAGGCTTTCATCCACATCTCACGGTCTCTCCCCAGCTGTTTTGCCAGGGGATGACCATGGAATGAAAGCTCCGTAAAAAGCTAGAAAGTGGACTTTGAGTTTGAATTCCTTTTTTAAACTATTGTTGTATTATCTTTAATATTCCTCCACTCCATTTCTTTTCAGCAGGTGAGAAAGATTTGTAACATGCACATTTAAATAATAGTTAAATTAGGTGTTAAGAGCTGTAACGAATGCTTATATTGTTATTATTGTTGTAGGCTATTTTTGCACATATTGTTATTAGTGTTATATTTGTGCCTAGGTAGAGGCAGATGTGACATGTGAAAATACTGTTATTATAATTTGATGTTGTTATTATTCTTATTCTTATTCTTATTATTTCTGCCCAGTCAGAGGCGGCTGTAACTTGTGCTCATACTGTTATCTCTGTATTTCGTTTTTGTTATTATCATAACTCTCTTATTATATTATCATAAGCCTATTATTATTATTATTATTATTATTATTATTATTATTATTATTATTATTATTATTATTATTTTTTATCATTATTATTATTTTTCCGCCCAGTCAGCTGTAACATGTGCACATATAATATTACTATATTTAATGCTATTATTATTGTTATGTTTTTTTCTGCCCAGTCAGAGGCAGCTGTAACATGTGCACATACTGTTATTATAACTATATTTTATGTTATTATCATCATTATTATTATTATTTTTCTGCTCAGTCAGAGGCAGCTGTAACATGTGCACACAGCGTTACTATTACTATATTTGATGTTATTATTATTATTATGTCTCTGCCCAGTCAGAGGCAGCTGTAACATGTGCAGAGCAGCCAGCAGCATTTGGCTTACCATCTAACTGTTAATGAGTCCAGAATGGCTGATGTGATCTGATCCATACAGCCGTTTGTATCAGCGGGACCATAACTCTCTTTGAGGAAATTTATGAATATGAATGATATTCTCTGCTGCTTGATGAATTATAGAAGCTGCGCTGCGTAAAACAGCTCATTCAGTGTGTGGGACGGTGGAGAGCTGCTCGGGGCCTGCTGTGCTCTCACATCCACCCAGAGTGTGTCAGTGAAGCCGGTTATTATCTGCAGCCTCTGTTTTAATATGAGAGGATAAAGTGAAGACATATTGGATTGGCCACGTTCGCCCTGGGTTGAAATATGAATTTTGCCAGCAGCAGCACGTGGTTTGTCTTGTGCAGCCCATTTACTTTCTGAAAATGTCACTACAATGATGAGGCCTGCACCTATTTAGCTAAATCACTGCACAATGAGCCAATCTGGATTTTTTTTTTCCATTGCTTCACAGTTTGGATATGTGACAGAGAAAGGGAGATGGTATTGTTGTTGTATGAGTGACAATTTCAGCACAAATACCTCCAACAACTGACTCCAGACCAGTGACACTGCAGGAATTTTATTAGAAACAGACTGATCCAAAAAAAACTCTCCTGTTCCAGGTTTCTCTTGGTGTCCAGATCCAGATCATACAATATTATAGTGGTTAAAAGTGAGTAACATTTGATTAGTAGGACGATCAAAGCAGGGTTAACTCCAGCCTGATTCCAGAGCAAGTGTTGTAAAAGTACTTTGGCTTTTTTTTCTGCATGATTATAACTGATAATTTGTCACCAATGTTGGTTCTACTTAAAGAAGACAAATCATGCTGATTTCCAGGTTCATACTTGTATTTTGGGTTTCTACTACAACATGTTTATATGCTATAATGTTCAAAAAACACATTATTTTTCTCCTACTCTCTGTCTGAATATACCTGTATTCACCCTCTGTCTTAAACGCTCCGTTTTAGTGCCTGTCTCTTTAAGACCCCCTCCTGAAAAAGCCCCGTCTGCTCTGATTGGCTGGAGAGAAAGATATGGTTCATCTTTGCAAAAGTAGTTTTCAAGCTGTGGGCGGTATATTCTAATGAGCCTGTATACAGCCTAGTCGCACGGAAAGGCGTGTAAATGACACGATAATGCGCAAGGCTAAAGCATGTAATTAGAACGCTGTTCATGCTTTTGGCGGGTCATTTGTACGTTATGTAGTCTGTACTGACTGCAATGTAAATGCATCCATGTGAATATGATATGCTCAGAGCTATTGACGTAGAGTAAAATGCAAGAAAGACTGTTCATGGCAGTTGGGAAGGGAGATGGATGGTCCAACAAACACATGACTTTCAACCAGGAGACTGGTGTTTTATTTTGTAAGTTACGTTTGTGACATGTTTTCTGTACTTATGTTACGATGTTTCCATACATATTGTACTTAGGTTTCATACTTATTTCAAGCCCAACCATGACGTTTTTCCCAAACCTAACTAAGTGGTTTTCTTGCCTAAACCTAAGTGAACTTTGAACACAGCCCAGTTGCACAGCAGTTCGTGAAATAGTCACAAAATTGAATGTATTGAATCCTGTACATAGACACGAAGTTCACATTTTTTTCGTGATGGTCAGCATGTAATTAACCCGTATGTAATCCACGTAATTGCGAACCGGGAAGTACAAAGAGCGTCGAACGCCAAGTAGAGAGGAGGTCAGGGTGGATGGGAGGTCCAAAATGCACTGGACTGTCACCCAGGAGACCGGTGTTCGTCTCCAGAAGTCAAAAACCACAAGTCAAAGTTGATTTATTTTTCACGTAACTTCCGTACTTAAGCTAGAGCACTTCCGGTGTTCTTTAAACCCAAACCGCAATCTTTTCCTAAACCTAACTAAGTAGTTTTATTTGAAAAGACTGGAGACTGGAAATTGATACCTGCGTCACGTGTTGTTGGACATTCGTAGGAAAAAGCACAAAAAGTACATTGTTGACAGTCGTGCTGAGCATCACAAAAAACGGACTGGGTTGTCTTATTTCACAGTTTGTGGTTTGCTAGACACTCCAGATACCCAGATGTATAAGCAAAAAAAAAAGTGAGTTTTTCATGATATGTCCCCTTTAATAAATTGATATAAAAGACAATGTTTGCAAATGTTGTTGTATATGTTTCGTTCATACTATAACTACAGCAGCTGCTTGTAGAATTACTGCTACTTCTCACTTTACCCAGGAATAATAACGGTACTGCTGCTCCTGGTCCTGCCCTTCAGATGTGACCATGATGTCTCCCTGGTGTTTCTCTGCCTCCATAACTGAAACTCATCCTTGTTTTAACCTGATGTGAATGTGTTGTTGTTGTGTGAGGCTCCTGCTCCCTGCATTCTTTTAGATTTACTGTGCCCCTCCACCCCCCTCTCTCTCTCACACACACACACACACACACACACACATAATTGGGTGAAGCAGCTTGCAGTGGCTGTCCTTCCCTGGGACGGAGGGCTGAGACTGGAGGGAGGCCTGCAGCAGAGCGCAGGGCTTCTGGATTTAATGAAGCTCCGACCCCGCTAGACCTCAGAGAAGTATCACAATCATCCGCCGTCGAGTCCACAGATGGTTTATGGGATAGGCTTTGTTGGGGCCCGAGCCTAAATCTGCTTAAACCCTGAGGCCTCATTGGCTGGGCCCAGCAGTGCAGGGTGAAGCAGAGAGGCTGTGCTGACACTTTGTACCTCTTTACACCAGGGCTGCTTACACTGCCAGCACGGTTTAGTTCTTACTATTAACACATACAGTTACTAAGATAATGGTAACGCTTGAGCACTATATAATGAATTAGATAAATGGTTTATAACACACTATTAATCAAGAAGATATTTTGTGTTTTTCATATTTATTAAACAGCTATAATTCCTGCAAACACTTACTAACTGCTTATTTAAACACTATAATATAGTTGTAAGTGTAAGTGTTTATTAATTAATTTGTCATGAACTATAACTGTTCATATTATGAATTCATAGCTAAATAAACAGTTGATGCTTGATAAGACAATCTAATGTTGTAGTAATCCTATGTAATGATTTGTCTTTGTGCGTTTAAAGGGGACATATCATGCTCATTTCCAGGTTCATACTTGTATTTTGGGTTTCTACTAGAACATGTTTACATGCTTTAATGTAAAAAAAAACTGTTTATTTTTCTCATACTGTCTGTCTGAATATACCTGTATTCACTCTCTATCTGAAACACTCTGGGGTGTTATTCAATTGGTTGTAATCTACAACCTCACCGCTAAATGCCACTAAATCCTACACACTGTCCCTTTAAGACACAATGTAAAAGCTACAATATAGTGTGTTGAAGTGTGTTATAAACCATTTCATATGTGTTAATATATAGTGCTTATAAATGCTTAAGATGAAGTGTTACCAAGACAACTGCTGCTGATGCCTGTGTTACTGTACTTACCCCCTCTACTGATAGTGCTTGCTTGATTTTAACAGCAGCAGTGCTGCGCTATATTGCAACATTGAGATTGTAGACTTATATGAATGGAAGCTATACACTCCTACTGCTATTACTACTAGTCCTGCAACCATGCAGGGGTTGAGCTGCCACTGAGGACACCAGGGTCATGTCCTCAGTGGGGTTGCTGGAAACGACGCATTCTACTATTATACATGGCAGTGTTTTCTCTAGACTCCATATCTAAAAGATTTTAGTTT